>JANHFT010004989.1:392132-410529 GCA_032467955.1 Pseudoxenodon macrops
GAGTTGAAGTCCAGAGGTCTTAAAGTTGCCAAGGTTGGGCACCCCTAAGATACACACTTAAAATTTACCTTGCTCCTCTTGTGCTCACACAGGCCTAAAAAAACCCAGCCTAGACTTCAGCAACCATTTCCTGCAGTCTCGATCCTGACCCAAGGCTACAACAACCTCTTGTTGCCTGTGTGTCATCCCAATTTTCTACTCTGGGAAAACCAATTGCTTCTCTCTTGAGAGGAAAGTGTGTATATCCCTGTAGTACACGTGCAAATGCTTACACATAAATAAACCTAAAAACAAGTCCATGCAAAGTAATATCAGGGTTGATATATAATAATTTCCATCTAGGTAGTAAATTAAAATGCAAATTAATTTATAAAATTAATATGCACCACAAGCGGCTTCTTTCTAGCCAGTTTGTACTCTAATAAACTTCATAATCTCCCCTACAGCTTGGTGGCTAAAAGCTTTCCCTACTATGCAAGTGTTTTGACATCCAGCAGAAGCTTTGTAGAAATAATTATTTTCACTTAAGTGTCTGGAGAAATAAATGTTGGAGCTTTGCATTCTATCCTTGGAAAAAAGCCCTCAAATAGCTATGAAAAGAGAAGGAAGGAAGGAAAATTAGTGAGATTTGAACCAGCATCCTGTAACTAGCCAAGCAAAACCTTTAGCCACTGTGTTAGTTTAATATTGCCAGTAGAAGGTTCACATCCTAGAAACTCTTAGATCAGAGCAACTCTTGTTTCAGATGACAGATATTCCGTCCTCTGCAAAGCAGCCAAGGAATTGCTGAGATGAACCAGGAAGAAGGTAAGCATTGCAGCCGGAATATGATGCAACATAAAATAAATTTGCAATTGTGTGTTTGTGTGTGTGAATCAGCTGATATCCCTTCTTTCCTTCCAAATGGCAAGGCTGACTCAGGAATTCTGGGAGCTGAAGTCCACAGGTTGTAAAGGGGGCCATAGTTGCCCAACCCTGACACAGACGATGGTGCTTTGATTTTCCTGCCTGCAGATTTCTGGAAATAGGAGTGTTTGTGTGGGTGAGGGCCAAAGCCCTGCTGTTTTTATGCACCTGGGATCACAACTGCCATTTTGGCTCCTTTGAGGCCCCTTGCAGATGCTCTTGGAAACAGCTCTGGTTCTAGGATAGAATAACAAGAGTTGGAAGGGACCTTGGAGGTCTTCTAGCCCAACCCTCTGCCCAAGCAGGAGTTCCAGAATGGATTTTTAGCATGCATTTAGCATTTATAAATCTCCAAGCAGAGAAATATGAAAATACCAAGTATTTCTGCCATCCTCGCCTTTTGTTTACTGGCCAAAGTTACAATGGTACTGAAAAAAGTGACTTATGACCAATGTTCACACTTGCAACCCTTGCAGCCTTCCCAGGGTCACGTGATCAAAATTTGGAAGCTTGGCCACTGAAGTGCGTTTATCACGGTTGCAATTTCCCCAGGTCACGTAATCCTCTTGGCGACTTTCTAAGGAGCAAAGTCAACAAGGAAGCCAGATTCATTTAGCAATCAGGTTACTAACTTAGCTATGGCAAAAAAAAAGTCACTTAACAAATGTCTCGCTTAGCAACAGAAATGTGGGGCTCAATTTTGGTCATAAATCGAGGACTATGCTCTGTGGTCAACCCAAATATGCCAGAAGGCAGGAATTTCACACAAGAAAGCCACCTCTGTGGTTGGTTATGCCCCAAATTAGTGTGTGTAAAATGTGTTGGGGCGCATTTCAAGGAAAAGGAAAACAAGACACCCACAAACCTGGTTCTTAGCCACACTTGGGGAACAGGGTAGAGGGTGCAAATTCCTTTCTTTAACCCATCCTTTGGTTTTCGGTTGGAAGGACTGCCTGTTGTGCCCCTTACGCTTCCCCCCCAAACCAGGAGTTGTGCCCCAGACACTTTTGGAGTGTATTTGTGGGGAACACTTGGTGGTGGAGTGCATTAAGACGGCTCTGAAACTGTAAGGCTTGGCTGAGGCCACAAGATGGCAGCACCAGAACATTTATCAGGGTGCGCCCTGTTGAGTCTCTGCAGCCAAAAATAACAGTTTTATGGCAACTTAGATATTTGATGCACGCATTTTGGGTGGATGACAGTCTGTTTGATGCAGGCAGGGACTCTAGTCCTGAAAAGGGAATGCACACGCACTGTCTGTAGTTGGTGAGCATTCCCACAGTGCTTGATGTGACCCAGATGTTCTTCCTTGGTTAAGCAGGTTAACCCGTGTAGTAAGAAACCTTTGATCCTGCGTGATCAAGAAACAATGCTAAGCCTCATCAGTTGTAGAGCCGTTGCATCCCCTGAAAACAGTCTTCCTGATTTGTAGTGTGGGCAATAGGCAGCTCTAAAAGAGGGCTGTAATCCAGAGTGGTTGAAAGTCCCAAAGCTGATATTTTAAATTTCTGCCAGTTAAGTTTGCCTTCAATTGGTCTTTTTTTTATTTATTTAAAGGAGGGAGAGAAGCACTATCAAGAGAAATTAGTTGACAGCTCCATTTGGCATCCTTCCCTTCATCCTTTCGGAGCTTCTGGGGCTTCAGTTCACATTTGCAAACAGTGAGTAAATGTGTAAGAGCGGCTGGCTTTAAAAATAGAAGTCCTTGGAAGTGAACAATAATTTATTAACTCGGAGCCTGGGAGAGGGCTTAAGGCAAGATACCAGTGGGCTACCAGCACCAATTAACCAGGGCTGTATATTTAGTCTGTAATCAAGCTATTAATTGGTTAATCACACTTGGTAATCAACGGATAGTTTCAGGCTTAGTTGGTATCGCTGACATCGACACAACGCCCCAGGCAACGATTCAGCACTCAGCCAGCGCTCCCTGCATTTTCTCCAGCAAAATAGCAAAACATCAGCATCCATTGCAGCGATAACAAAACTGGGCACAATCTCACAAGCGTGAATTTCTCCTCTTCTCCCCCCACCCCTTAAGGATCGGATTCTGATGTTGAGCTTTTGGTCTTGATTTTTTTTTCTTCTGCACCCGATACAATCATACCGGCCTTTACATTACACAGACACCTCTGTGGGTTGCTTGCCCACAGTTAAAACACGACCAAAGACCTCACCTGAAAATAGGAAACCATAAAGCAGAGGCTTTGAAGAATGAAGCCAAAGGAGTGAGGGGGGAACCAGATCATGGCTGTAACTGGGGTGTAAAGGAAGGTATGTTTGTATCAGCATGATACAAAAAAGCTGTTGAGGCTCTGGAAAGAGTGCAGAGAAGAGCAGCAAGAAGGAGTAGGGGGCTGGCGGCTAAAACATACAAAGAGTTGCAGGGATTGTGTATGTCTGGTTTAATGAAAAGAAGGACTAATGCTGACATGATAGCAGTATACCTATTTTTGAGGAGCTGCCCCAAAGAAGAAGGGTCAGCCTCTTCTCCAAAGCACCTGAAGGCAGGGCAAGAAGTAATAGGATGGAAACTGACCAAGCAGAGAAGCAACCTAGAACTAAGGAGAAGCTTCCTTACAGAGGGAACAATCCACCAGTGGAATGCCTTCCCTTCAGAAGTTGTGGCTGCTCCATCACTGAAGGCTTTCAAGAAGAGACTGGACAGCCGTTTGTCTGGAATAATATAGGATCTCCTGCTCAAGCAGGGGGTTGGACTAGAAGACCTCCGAGGTCCCTTCTATTCTATTCCTGAATTCTCTCTTCTTATTCTTATTTTATTCTATTCATTCTTATTCTGTTCTATTTGTTCTTCTTCTGTTCTGTTCTACTCATTCTTATTCTATTGTGCTCTGTTCTATTGTACTGTTCCATTGCACTCCACCCCATTCTACATTCTATCCTATCCTATCCTTAGATATTTAAATCAGGCTAATAATGTAGCCAAGATCTTACTCCCTTTTATGAGTTTCTATGCTGTTCAGCCAGCACAGGTAGGGAACCACCATTGCTAATTAAACCTGGGGCTTCAAGAAATGCAAAGTGCAAGCAAGTCTAAAGCAGGTTGCCACTTCCTTGCTTAAGAGGACAATTTTGGCCACTGTTGCAAAGATAGGAGCCTTGCCCACTTCAAAAATGGCTGCCTCGATGCCTTCTCCCAGTCAGAGAGACAAAAAGTCAGGTGGGGCACAACTGAAGATTCTTACATTTCCTAAGGTATATTTGTACAATATACCTTGACTTACAACAGTTCGTTTAGTGACCGTTCAAAGTTACAGCAGCACTGAAAAAAGTGACTTATGAGTTATGACCATTTTTCACACTTATGACCATTGTAGCATGCCCAATAGTCACGTGATCAAAATTCAGACCCTTGGAAACTGACTCATCTTTATGACGGTTGCAGTGTCCTGGGGTTATGTGATCTCCTTTTGCAACCGTCTGAGAAAGCCAAGGGGAAGCCAGATTCATTTAACAACCATATTACTAACTTAACATTTGCACTGATTGGCTTAACAACTGTGGCAAGAAAGGTTCTAAAATGGGGCAAAACTCATTTAACAACTGTCTCTCTTAGCAACAGAAATTTCGGACTCCGTTGTGGTCGCAAATCGAGGTATGCAATAATCCTCCAAAGATTGTTTAAAGAAAAAATCACTTGCTTTCTTTTTTTTGTGGATTATTACGTAGCTGTAGCAATGAAACAAATCCAGGTGTCTTCCAGCAAAGTTTGTGTCCTTTTAATTCTTGGTCCGTCTGTTCCCTCATCAGCCAGGCAAAATCTAAACGCCTATCTTAATTTACTTAAAAGCTACAATTTTAAAACAGTTAATTGGGCTCCTTGTTAATGGTAGAGCTGACAGCTAATTAAGATACATCCTTCCTTGATTTGGCTGAGTTGCTTGGAGGGAGAGCAGGGTTTCCACAGGGCTGCAGCCTCATCCAGACCCCAACACTATTTAGGGACTGTTTATCCTGAGCTTCATGTAAGGTCCCTGACATCTCTACATTTATATTCAGTGGGCAACACGGAGCCCCAGGGATGAATTCGTACTGAAACGCTTCCCGTCCCCAATTCCAGGGAACTGTTGGATGCGGCTGCAGAAAATTGGCCACGTGGCTGTCTGTCATTTTGAGCTGGGAAAAATGAAAAACACACCCTGTGGGTGCTGGACTGAATTCAATTCAAAAGAACACAGCAATTTTCGCCCATCCTAAATCCCACCTATTTTGCAAGAGACAGTCGGGTGTAGTGGTTAGCGTGATGATGGCCCAGAATGGCTCCAGGTTCAGGTCCAACATCTCCCTTGAAAGGTTCCCGGTAGCTTTTGGATTTCAGATAGTCCTTGACTTTCAACGGTTCACTTAGTGACTGTTCAAAGTTACGACAGAACTGAGAAAAGTGACTTACAACCATTTTTCCCACTTACGACAATTGCAGCATCCCTGTGGTCATGTGATCAAAGTTCAGATCCTTGGCAACTGACTCATATTTCTGACGGTTGCAATGTCCCGGGGTCATGTGATCCCCTTTGGTGACCTTCTGACAGGCAAAGTCAATGGGGAAGCCAGATTCACTTAATAATCCAGTTACTAACTTAACAACTGTGGCAAAAAAATTTTCGTAAAATGGGGCAAAACTCACTAAACAAATGTCTCACTTAGCAACATAAATTTTGGGCTGTGATTGTAAGTCAAGGATAACCTGTATGCTTATAGGAAAGATCCCAGTTAAAATTAAAAATTTAAGGAAAAGTTTCTTTGTGAAGAATCAATCAAGGGCATTTGACCCTGGATGGACCAGAGAGATCAATTGTGGTGGACTTTCTGTGAGGGACAGACGAGAATAGATTGTCAACCAAGGGCTTTGAAGTTTAACCTTGCTGTTTTGGCTTTACTTGTTAACCATGGTTTTTTTTTGTATAGTAGATGGATGTCAGGGTCAAATTGGTTGTGTAAATAGAGTTGTAGAAGTTCATAAACTCTACTTCACAAGGTGAGGAAAATATTATTTTTGAAATGTATCTATCAGTATTCAACTAGAGGGGACAAATTATGTCCAGTATATGTTTGCCTTTTTCTTTTTGTATGCACAATTCTATTTTTTTCTTTTATATCTTGTTTATCTCTTCTTCTTTTTTTCCTTCTTGGAGTTTGTATTTTCATGAGATTGGACAGCCATTTATCTGAAATGATATATAGGGTCTCCTGCTTGAGCAGGGGGTTGGACTAGAAGACCTCCAAGGTCCCTTCCAACTCTGTTATTCTGGTACCTTGTGTGTGTGTGTGTGTGTTTTATCAGCATGCAACATTTTGGGATCCTGTCTTTATGTACATCAAGCCATCTCCACCTCCACTTTATTGAACGAGAGCCTGACTCTGCGCCTCTGAATGCAGCCTTGCTTACCAACGTGGCCCGTCTTTGGCACGAGAAGGGGAACCAACAGAGAACACCGTGCTTTGTGTGTGAGTGTCCTCGGAGCCAAAGCGCTATAGTGGGGAGGGGGCTGACGTCGCAACGGGGGGACCCAGGTTCTGATCCTCTCTTACCCAGGGACCAATAGCACCTTTTCTCTCATTTGGGAATATGGACATTTTCTCACGCTTTGATTCCGGTTAGGATCAAAGCAAAAACTGCAATTTGCTGGTCTTGCTTTTCCAGAGGCTATTCCAAAATTATGGTCTCTCACACTTTTACTTACTGCATTTACAATCCGGCTGCAATCCCCATCAACCCTCGGTGGTTCTTTTGCAAGGGTGAAGGTTGAGCTCCTCCTGATAAAATAGATATCCCTGGCTTTGGCATCCTGCGATCTGCTTCCTTTTCATGATTGGTGCCATCTAGCCGCCTGCGTTGGGGCCTTTTGGGTGGATGCAAAAGCGGAAGAGTTGAGCAGTTGCAGGGAAAGGAGGACTGTCCCAGGCTCGTGTCTTGAAACGATTAGTCCTGCTGTCTCTTGGCCCGATGAGAAGCTCTCCTTGCAGGAAGCTCTCAAGGTTGCACAAGGAAACAGCAGGGCCAAAGGTTTGAGCCGAGCAGGCTCTTGTCTTGTAGCCCTGTGCATTTGCAAGAGGGCACTTTGGGATAAAGAGAAGCGAGACCCAGACTGCTAACTGTCTCTCTCCTCTGTAAAATCCCTCCCTTGGCTCAGGATAGCACAGAAAGTTACAGAAAGCACCTTTAAAGAGCCGGCGTGGCACAGTGGTTAGAGTGCAGTACTGCAGGCTACTTCTTTTTAAAAAAAAAAATAGTCTTTCTTAAATTTTGTACATTAAAAATCACCCCCTCAATCGGAGGGGGGGACAATAAAAAACATAGACAAACATAGACACACAATCACAACAAAGACATGAAACAAGTATAATAAACATGATTCCAGATCTTACAACTGTATAGTTATCAACATCTCTTCTTATCCTATTTGTACTATTAAAGCAATAACTTTTCTACTACTTCTGCTGATCACCGGCTGCCAGCAGTTTGACAATCAAATCTCCTCAGGCTCCAGATTCACCCAGCTTTCCATCCTTCAGAGGTGGGTAAAATGAGGACCCAGATTGTTGGGGGGCAGGAGGCTGACTCTGTAAACAGCTTAGAGAGGGCTGTAAAAGCACTGTGAAGCGGTATATAAGTCTACTTGCTATTGATATCTTCCTTCCTTCCTTCCTTCCTTCCTTCCCTCCCTCCCTATGGTTAGAATGCAATATTGCAAGCTAACTCTGCTCACAGCCAGCAGTTCGAATCTCACCAGGCTCATGGTTGACTCAGCCTTCTTTCCTTCCTTCCGAGGTTTATAAAATGAGGGCCTAGATTGTTGGGGGCAAGAAGCTGACTCTGTAAACAGCTTCGAGAGGGCTGTAA
Organism: Pseudoxenodon macrops; assembly: GCA_032467955.1. Taxonomy (NCBI): domain Eukaryota; kingdom Metazoa; phylum Chordata; class Lepidosauria; order Squamata; family Pseudoxenodontidae; genus Pseudoxenodon; species Pseudoxenodon macrops. The sequence goes on from JANHFT010004989.1 coordinate 399,901, forward strand.
AGCACTGTGAAGCGGTAGACAAGTCTAAGTGCCATTGCTATCTTCCTTCCTTCCTTCCTTCCTTCCTTCCTTCCTTCCTTCCTTCCTTCCTTCCTCCCAATTGTCTTGCTTAGCAACAAAAATTTGGGGCTCAATTGTGGTTATAAGTAATATAACCACATAAGTAATAATATAATAAGGATTACCTGTATCTGCTTCCAACTAGATTGAATTATTCAACCCATTTATGTATCATACGTTGAAGCATCTCGAGATAGTTTAGGACACTTTAAGACTTGTGGACTTCAACTCCAATAATTCCTCAGCCAGCTTTGCTTCAATTCTGGGAGTTGAAGTCCACAAGTCTTAAAGTGGCCAAGATTGGAGACCCCTGGTTTAGGAAACAGCATTTTTTAAAGAAACAGTGGACGGCTTGAGCTTTCCTTGGAAGGCTGCCCACCTGCCCGGAACAGAATACCCCAATAAATGAGGGAGTCGAAGCAAGGACAAGCCGGAAGCCAGCTGAAAGTGGCATTTAGCTTTGGCCGAAGTGTCATTCTAGTCTGTGCCAAAACGTTTCTGAGACTCACATTATTCCGATCTTTGTTCAGAAATGGGGCATTCTTGGCCCTCAGTCTGGAAGTTCCTTTGGGGGGCTCCAGTTGAAGGAACTACAATCCTGTCAGCTGATCCCGGATTCTGATGTGAGTAGCCAAACGTGGTCTGCTATAGTCAGTAAGCGATAGATTTTGATATTTGGGGGACATGAGGGTGGGGAAATGAGGCATGATTTGAACTAGGCTTCGGAATGATTCCTACCATCCTTCCTTGAATTAGAGGGCAGAATGGAGCCTTCCCTCCTCGTCCTTTGAAAGGGGAAAGAATAAAAGCTAGTAGTAAGGATTTCTATGGGACGCGGTGGCTCAGAGGATAAGAGCTTGTCGATCAGAAAGGTCGGCAGTTCGAATCCCCAGCGCCGCATAATGGAGTGAGCTCCCGTTCCTTGTCCCAGCTTCTGCCAACCTAGCAGTTTGAAAGCATGTAAAAAATGCAAGTGGAAAAAAATAGGGACCACCTTCAGTGTATAGGTAACAGTGTTCAGTGTCCCTTCAGTGTTTAGTCATGCTGGCTACATAATCACGGAGTCATCTTTGGACAGTGCTGGCTCTTTGGCTTTGAAACGGAGATGAGCACCACTCCCTAGACTCGGGAACAACTAGCACATATGTGCAAGGAGAACCTTTATCTTTTACCTTTACCCAAGCCTTCATGGTCTACTACTTTCAATACATTTTCTTCTTTGTCCTAATTATATTCTTCCAATACCTTTTTCCTTCTTCAACTATCTAGTATTGGTATTTGTGTATCACAATTTGTTTCACCTAAAAGAAGTTACTTAGCAGAGCTTTGTAGATTGCACCACTAAAGTGCTAATGTTTGCTTCTTGCACTCTGGTTTCTCAGCTGCTGTATCTCTTTTCTTTGCCTCTGTTTCAGCAGTACTTTGGCTTTGTTTGGTGCCTGGGTTCTTTGGTTTTACTCTTTTTAACTCTTTAATATCACTCTTGGGCTTTTTCGCTTCATTTATTCATAGTGAGTGGGCAAGCGATACCCTTGATGCACTCTATGAATTTTGGCATGTTCTCTTTCTAGTCAGCTAGATTTTTGCAGCCTAATTGTGGTATGCTTTCTCTACTATTACCGTAAATCGATATATATCAGGAACACACCTTCCATATTATTACTCCCAAACCCAGCAATAAAAAAATAAGAGAAACTTATGTAGCTTCCACAATGATTTTCTGCTGTTTTCCTAGATTAAAAGGAAGATTGGAAGGCTATAGGACTGCAGATCATGGAAAAGAGGGGCATACAGTAAAAACAGGGTTCTTCACAAGCCATTTTGTGATAAGGCCACTGTCCTCCACCAAAATTCTCTTCTCTTTTGAAAGATATTTTAAATTCATCAAATTAAATGAAAATAAGTATACAAGAAGCAGGTTTCTTTTCTGCATAGCACTATAGCACTTTATATTAAGTATACCACCATAAGCACTCTACAAATTTATTTTACATTCTATAATTGAGTTGCTCAAGAATCTTGAGTCCAGAGGAAGCAAGATACAAGAAAAAAGAAAGGGAAAATAGGAGGGGAAAATATGCTCTCCTCCTTCAGGATGAACTGGTAGAAATTTGTAACTTTCTGATGGATCAACTTTCATTGGAGTGTAAACATTCTACAATACGATGGTTTCCCTAATATGAGGCATACAAGTACCCCAAGTCTAATATTGCCTTGCTAATATGGGTGTAATTTCAGCGCAGTTCTGCATGAATCAGCAGTGAAATCTGGCATCATTACCAAGCCCCTAAATGACTTGCATTGAGTATATTCTAGGACTAAACTATAGCCTAGTTAATGCCCGAGGCTTAGTATTTATAACTAATTCTATTTGTTCAGTCCCCTGGAACACAACCCTAGTAAAACATTTTTCTTTCTCGGCACCATTATCAATAGTTTCCTGCTAAAAACATTTTTTGCTTTTCAGACAGACTTCATCCATATCCTTGAAATTGAACTGAAATTCCTTTTAATAATGTGATGGTAATAGAATAACTTCAGAAGATTAACCAAATGGCTTTCTTAAACAACTGCTGTTGGCTGAAAATGTGTGTAATGATCTATTAATCCCAAACTGCTTTAGAGGATGTTCAGATCCTGAGAGTCCTAGTATGATGAACACTTTTAAAGAATATTTGCACTCTTGCCACGCTTGTCAGAATAATACAGCTGAGATCATTTATGATTGCAATTTAAATTAGTTTCACATTGAAAAGAATGAACCTGTAATTAATAGAAATCCCCTGAATGGTTTGATATTTGCATCATATTAAAAGGATATTGCTTGCAAAAATTTTATCTTTTAAATAGGAGAAATAACTGAAATAGGTAATGAACTTCCTGCATAGTACATGTTATAATTCAGTTAATGATGTTCTGTTTAATACCATATCTATATTTATGTGGGGATTATTTTTTTATTGTTCCTCTAGGGACACTTGAAGACAAATCAAGAATTCATTCAAAACAGGGGAAAACAACCTGAGTTGTTTGCAGCACATTCCTTCCCGGATTTATCATATTATTTTTTCACTTCTCACTGAATGTGGTGAGTTATTCATTTTCTTTGCTTTACTGTTCCTTGAATAGCTTCAGAAAGTATCAGAGAAAACTTTTAAGCTTCAGAAACTGCCTGATTATTTTGTTGTTTAGTGCTATTGAAAACTCTGAACTTTCCTTTTTAACACATGATTCTGTATAAATCCACACATATGATTATCCTTTACGGGAAGAATGTAGAAAAATCATTAAGTTTTGCATTACTAAGAAAGACTATTTACATTGCATGTATATACATTCTCAAAAATAGAAACAGATGAGCTCTTTAGGTTTTAATTGAGAAAAACCCAGGTGGGGAAAATGTTTTTATTATTTTATATGCTGTTCTAATTGCTGTCAGCTCTGAATGGCATACATCCCTGACATCCATAAATAATATTAAACAAAAACAAAAAGTACAGAAATGAAAAACCAAAGCAGATCTACATATATAAATATTAGGAATATCAATTACATTAAAGAAAAATTACAAAGCCAGAGGGAATAACTCTGAAAGATCATAACACCCAGATTTTACTGAAACAGTCAAATTTTAACGGCCTTCTTAAAAACCTATAGTTTAGATTTCTGGGATAATGCTGTTTCACAGAAGGGAGATAGTTGTCAGGCCCTAAACCAAGAATGGTGTATGATGAAATCTAGAACCAGGTATGTTTTTAAAGATGCCAACCTGTATCTTAAATCGCATGCAAACACCATTGGCAATCAGTGCAGTTCTATTATTGGGCAATTTGAGATGTGTCCAGACTGTTTGGGATGCTGTATATAACTGAATATTTTTAAAGACCGTTTAATATAGAATCCATTATAACAATTCCAACTGATATAGGTTCTAATCAACCTTGGGTGGGCAGGAAAGGTAAACAGGATCAGAGTGATTAGTATTAATAGGAAAATACCAGGATATGGCAGGATGTTTAACAAGTTGTTAAAGTTCAAACCAACTCCTAAATAGACAATAACAAATTATTTCCATAATGTTGCCAAGAAAATTATATATAGTAGACGAGTCAATGGAGTTACCTTTACTGATAAATGGTCTAACAACCACTTCTGTGTTAGTACGTTTTTCTGGTCAAAGACATAAAAAATCCAAGGAATATCTGCAAACATGAACAACGCAAACTACCAGGAGATAATGGAGAAGATAGGTTGATAATATAATGTATACATATCCAGGGGTGGGTTCTAACTTATCTCACCGCCGGTTCGCTGCCTCCCATGCCATGTGGGTGTGCACGTGCCTCGTGCGCGCGCGTATGCGCAGTAGAAAAAAGCCCCGGAAAATTCCCCTCAAAAAAGGCCGAAAACAAGATGGTGATGCATGCTCAGTGCCAGAAAAAAAATCTGCAAAAAATTCCCAACCCTCCCCCAAAAAGATGGCGGCACCGACGGAGCAGAACCGGCTCTGTGATGTCACCAGCGGCCTACTACCTACTCAGTAGAACCAGTCTGAACTGGTAGGAACCCACCTCTGTCCGTGTCTCATGAAATATGGATCTTTCCCCAAATCTTTGAGAGTTTCTCATAGTTAATATAGTAATTTGTGTCTCGTGGTCATAGTCGCAAACATGCAACTGTAAAGAAGAAATATTAATTACTATACTAGAACAACTTTTGAGATAAATAATTTGTAGGGCACAAACTTGGAAATCAGAACTTTCCCAATTCACATTTTAGGGGACCTTCCATATATTTTCCCATTAGATGTATTGTAATATACTGTATCTGGAATAACACAGAAACCGGAAAAGTATGTTTTCGAGATTTTATTACAATTTTAAAAAACCCTAAAAGTTGCTTTTGAAGAAAAAGGGAGGAAAGGCTGAAAATGGCTTCCCAAGACAAATAGACTGTCATAACAAATAGAAATAGAAGCTTCTATTTATAGTTCACTATTCAAATCTGCATTGGGATTTGCTTTGTACCTCAATAACATTTTAAGACTCTCTTGCTGTTGGTGTTCTTTAAATCATTATTATACCGTAGTTTTCAAGTTAAAAACATTTTAGAAGCTCTGTGAGGTGTCACCTAAGTCTGTCATTCACGCTAATGCCTCTTTTAGGTTCCATTCAGCTGCCAGCATATTAGGGAGAATATAGACATTTCTGAGAAAACTCATTTGATCAAATTAGACATTAAGATGGATTCACACAACATGCTCTTTTAGTTTATCTGCTTCATGTCAGCTGTCACAGATAAAATCACCCACACAATAAAGCATATAGAAAAGACAACCTGGGGCACTAAGAAAAGAACGGCAGTATTGGTACTGGATTATCTTAGACTTCTCTTGCTAAATCTATAGTGGAATCACTTTGCTCTGAGTGTGTAGAAAGAATTGGGTCAAAATGTTGAGTGTTGGACAAGTTGTAAGTGCCTTCATCCAAAAGCTATATCCAATGTAGAGTCTTATGTGCTCCCTGACTTTAGTTATATTCAAATGTTTCATTACTCGACTAGTACTTCTGAGTGTGGGATTTGTTCCCAGTTTATATATATAGTTTGTCCTGCCAGTGTTGGTGGGGATGTAGTTTTCTTCTTTCTAATTCTTTGATTAGGGTATTATTTCTGCTTGATTGTTTGGCTGGTGTTTATTTCTGTTTAACTGGGTTTTAGGTGCTGGAAAGGATGTGTTTGAGTCTTTTTTTTTTCCTTCTTAGCTTTTTTTTAATTGTCTGATTTGAATTATGTGTAAATGTGGTTTATCTCTATATATTGATGGCTGATTTGTCTGAATGCCAAGCATCTGGGAATTCCGTAGCATTTTTTTTAGATTTAGCCTGATCTAAATGATATTCAGTTTCCCAGCTGAAACTGATTGAGTCTGTCCATATGTTTTGAAATTAAGGAGTTCTTCATATCTTCTGATGTTAGCTAGGATTCATGGATGCACTCTGTTAGCCTTCTGCCCGTCTGTCCTATGCATGACAGTCTCAGTGGTTGCACCGTATATGGTAAATAACTCTTCTATTGGTATATACAATGTGCCATTTTATTAGAATCAGTATTATGTATATACATGTATACTTTTTCTCATTAACAAAGGCAAAATTTCAAACAACGTTAAGTGTTATCATCAGTATTGGTACCTTTTGCACAAAGTGCATAGGGTAGCAAGCTTCTTCCAATGAATCCTATCCATGGCAGTGTCTTCCCATTTGATGTCCACTGTCTGGACAGTGTTCTGAATTGTTGATAGGCTACTTCCAACTCTGACATGCAGCTATGATCTAATGTCATAACTCTCTACAAGCAAGCATTTCAGACCTTTCCCAGATATGAGCCATCTGTCTTTACTTAGGAGAAAAAGGGAGAGAGAGAGAGAGAGAGAAAAAAAAAACAAAAGAATGGAGAGAATTAACTTGCTCACATTAAAAGCTATCTTTAATCTTTTCTATCAGGATCCCTGATGGAAAAACTTCAAAGACTGTGTTTCTTAACCCTTAACCACATACGTACTATTTCGGCTACGCTATTACAAACATGAGGTCATAATGACCGCTCATACAATTTTCTTAATCTATGAAAATGATAGGTGGAATATGTTGTTAAATTTACTTTGTATAGTTACAATTTTCATTTATTGATCAAATTAACAAATGTTTAAAATTCTATTTGCAACCGGAATGGTCCATTTCTAAAAATAGGGATGTTCCGAAGATTTTGGAAAACTGTTGTGGTCACTATGACCTCAGGTCTGTGGTTAAGGATTAACTTAATTAATTCTTAATTGGCGCTTCACAGAAATAAATTGGCTGAATCTTGTTTTGATTGTCTATACAATTTTCAAACTGAATAGTTATTTTATCTTGAATCATTAAGTGCTCTCCTCCTCTCCCCCCAGCCAGGGAAGACTTGGTGACAATTATAAAATGGATCTCTTTCTTTGTAAATGCACCAATGGGAAGGGTCACGTACAAGTAAAATCAGTGAAGGAGGGCCGCTATAAAAGACTATCAACATAGACAATGTGTCCTCAAAGATATGTCCACAGAAAGTAAAGTGTTTGGCCCTTGCCTTCCCAGTCTGGATGGGAAGAATAAAGAAGCAAATTCAGAGCCACAATTTCTGGATAGAACCTCTGGCCTGCATTATTGCCAAATATGAAGAACAGATTGGTACTGATACAGCAATTTCTTACACCAATTCATTTCATCCAGTTTCAGCATGGGATATTACATTTAAGGCTGCTATGGGGAAGAGCTTTGAGGCTCATTCTCTGCCCCGCTGCTTACATAACACACCTACTCTGTTGGTGTTTGAACCACTCATAAAGAAATTTACTCAGTTAAGGAATACAGATGAATTTCTCTGAAAAAAAGATATAGAGGGAATCTGAGATTAAACCATATTCTTGCAAGATTAAACCTACAATAATTTCATATTACCCTCTAATTAGTAAATTGTTCTTTATTTTTACTGTAATTGCTGTTTTCTTAACACCTAAAACTATTAATTTATCTCTGCACTGGAGTTCAGGAGATTATTAATCATGTTTCAAACAAATTTGATGCTATCATAATAACCTTAGTCTGAAAACCCTTCATGGTTAGTTGATAATTGATTATCAGGTGATGTTTAAAATGTATGAGGTATTTGGAATTCTGGACCTGTATCAGATCATTTTCATATTTGTCTGGAGAAAGGTCACTCTGACCTCAATACCCATCTTTTAAACAATTAAAACAGATCTATATGTCATTTTTAGGCTTTGCATACATGTTTATTTTGTTGCTTTTCAGTTGTCATAGTAGTTTGTTTTGGTTTTAATACTTGTTCACCACATATAAGATGGGGAGTTATATAAATTATAAAATAAATAATGATGTAGTTACTATTTTGTAAAATGCATATGTTTGGAATTTATTTATTTGCTTGTTTATAATATCATTTTTATAGCTACCCATCTTGCAGTGATAATTCTGGGTAGCAAACATAATATTATATTATATTATAGTACAGTATTGCACTTCTAAGTTTGTTGTTGGATAGTATTTTTATTGTACAATCTTTATTGTACTACAATAAATATTGTATTTTTATTATATTAGTTTTATTTTTTATTGTTGCATGCTGCCCAGAGTTACTTGGTGAGAGATGGACAACTATATAAATATGATAGCAATAGCACTTAGGCTTATATACTATTTCATAGTGCTTTACAGCCCTCTCTAAGCGGTTTACAGAGTCAGCATATTGCCCCCAACAATCTGGGTCCTCATTTTACCACTCTCAGAAGGATGGAAGGCTGAGTCAACCTTGAGCCGGTCAGGATCGAACTCTGGCAGTCAGCAGGCAGACTTAGCCTGCAATACTGTGTTCTAATCACTGCACCACCATGGCACAATCTGAAAGACAATTCTTTGTTTTACCCTTATTTATTTTATTTATTTTATTGTAAAACACGTACAAGATAACAGATATAAGTATAAACATCATTATGAATACAGGATAAGAATTTGAATAAATGGGGACAGTAGGACAGGGACGGTAGGCACGCTGGAAAGAGAAACTAACAGAAATATGTGCACTTTTCCTGACATCTTTTTCTCCCTATTATTTCACTTGTTAAGTTAGGAAGATGTTTTTAAAAATCGAAACTCAGCAATAAAGTAATATTTGTAGAAGAAGCCATAAAATTACATAAAGAGTTCATGCTCAACTCAATATAATACCCCAAACAGCCCTCAGAATCAGACACTATTGGTACATAAAATGGTGGATGGCTGCATTTCAGTGCTTTATTTGGGAAAGTTATAGTATTCAAACAAAAGTCAAAGATATGTTGAAATTGTGAAGTATAGTGTGTCAGGAAGATAATTTTGACTTCTATTGTGTGTTGGAACTGTATATAACAACAGAAAGAAGAGAAAGTGTAGCACAAAGAAATGTGCAAGTTTCTGTTGTTACAGACAATGAAAGTACTTTTTACTTTCCTGTGGAGTTGATCTAGTGGGTCTGAACATCTTGAGAGCTACAAAGTAAACAAGTAGTAACAAGTGACTTTATCAGTTTGTCTTTTGGAAAATTAATGTTTCATGCTCTATTTCTAGAGCGTCCATAACATACTTTTAAATTTTCATATGAACCCACTAACTAAAAATATTTAGGGAGCTATAGCTCATGTCATTTCAGTGGTCTATAAAAATATAACTTTGGTCATTCTGGTTTAGCAATGCCTTCATTGCTCAGCCAGGTATTAGTTTTAGTTGATTTAAGATCTATGATTATGTAGCCTGGGTATAATCATCATCATACTAGTCACCTCCAACCTTGATTATTGCGATGTGGGTAATGTACTTGAAAGTAGCTGCCAAGCTTCATTTAGTTCTGAATATTAGAGCAGTAAGACTACTCAGTCCATTTGAACATATTGCTATTTTGAACATATTCTGCTGTACACAAAGACTGATTTACCATCAATTCTTCAACTCATTCTGAAGTTGGCATTGATCTTCAAAATCTAAATGACTTGGAAGACCACCTTATAAGAGAATTACCAAGAGATAACGTTCTTTGCCTAATTGTTCAGGTAATCATTGGAGGCCTTTTTCCATGGCATCTGTAATGATATGATGAATCATTAGTTACCAAGGAAATATCCATCCTTCTGTTCCCTTCCCATCCTTCCCTATGTACTCCCAAAGGAGAATCATGTTCCTTCTTGTAGGCTGAGAACTTGCGTGTGTTAAAGTTCTGTTGGCTTTTCCACTTTTTAATTTATTGGTTTATTTGTGGTATTCTGAAATTTATGAGATAAGTCTTCACAATGAAAAGTAATAAATAGTCCATCCCCTCCCTATTGAAGTTACTTGAATAGGGAAGCTTGGAAATTAGATAAAATCATGCAATTGAATAGGTAATTATGAATTTGTACAATATGTTCCTGCATTTTTGGCTCATTCATTTGAGGTATTTATAAAAATGTCAGAATGAATACTGATTTCCTCTCTTTTAGCAATAACCTGGCTCTTTGCTTTACATTCAAACATAGATATTTTCCCTTCTTTTCAGTGAGATACTCATTGCTGTTCCTTAGAGATTGAATTCCCAGTAGCCAGCAATTTGTTTCTTAGGCGAAAATAATGTGAATTGAATAAAACAGGTAGTAAATCAATAATAGGTGTCAGGGTATTATAACTTCAATACAGTATCTGCCAGATGAACATAACTTTCCTAGTGCAGCAGGTAATTTGAGTTAAAATCAGTGGTGGGATTGAAATAATCCCACCACCAGTTCACCAAAAATGTGAGCGTGCGCATGCGCAGCTTCCACCACGTGGTGAGGCTCAACTGAGCAGCCTTTTGGGATCTGCTCTCCTCCATCTCTGCTCTTCAGGGCAGCGGCTGTTTCTCCCAACAAGAGCAGCAGCAGAGAGAAGTAGCTGCCTGTTACGTCCTCCTGAAGAGACTAACGCGTGACATCAGCAGTTGCCATGTCTGTGATTGGCTTAAACGCACCCACCT
>JANHFT010004989.1:415037-425273 GCA_032467955.1 Pseudoxenodon macrops
AAAGTTTTTTTCTTTCCTCTTTAAAATAGCTGATCACTCACCTGGTTCCACACTTTGCTCAATCCACCCTCCTGCACAGTCACTTAGATCGAGGTATCGTTTCCTCCAGACAAGTATATCTTCTCTCCAGCTCAATTCTTTGTGGCTGCCCCTGCTGGTGACGGTTCAAAGTCCATCTTCCCAGCTGCCGGGTTTAGGAGCTTTAGCCAGCCCCCCCAGGGAAATTGCAATTTCCCTGTTCATGCTGGCCCATGCCCCTGTACTCCACTGTCCCTCCAGGACAGTTTTGGGTCGACGAGGACCCCCGGGACAGTGGGATTTGACGGCTTTTCGGGAGTACCCGAAAAGCATCTTGTTCACCATGCCTTCCTAAATTCCATCATTCTTTACCACAAGCTATTATGGCTAGAACTAATATGAATTCAAGTTTATCCAAGCTTGCAATACCCTTGAACAAATACCACAGAAAACATCCTTAATTTACAAAATAGCTAGATATATGCAAAGCTAAATTGAGGAGCCTACAGTTCACTGATACATGTATTGTGTAGAAGGTCACAGATTCAATCCATAGAATCTTCAGATTAGAAAAAGTATTTCCTTGAAACATGAATATTTGCTTTTGGTGTTACAATATTGGATGGACTCAGTATGAAATAAAGTTCTGTGTTTCTCAATATTGTTTTGCAAGAAAACATTAAAACAGATGATTGCTATTCACTTTTCAATACCTCCCCTCTCCCCCTGGTTTGGGGGAAAAGAAATCTGGACTGTTGATTGTGCTTTGTTGTTTTTGGCTGTTTATTTAAAGAAATGAAGTTGAGTACTTTGGAAATAGTGGAAGTTATATTTTAAAATGCAAATTAGGATGGAGCAAGCTTTTTAAAAATGCCAATGAGTTAATTGAAAAGTGCTGCTTAGACTTTCATGTGCCAAAGTGGCATAAATCTAAACCAAAGGTGACAAGCATACAATGATTACATTTCTTCCCTATAGGTGTATCCTGCATCTGAACTATTTATTAACTGGAATGTGAATGGGCAATGAATGGCCAATTTATTTGTTACACTGAGAGATGTATTACAACTGCCTTAAGCATTGATTTCTTTCTTTCTCCTATTCTTGGGTGGGATATATACACATAGAGTAGCAATAATATGGTGCTTCCTTATCAGATCTTGGATATTTCCTGAGACTGTCTGCAACCATTAACCCAACATATTATCTGACTTTAGTAATTAGTACAGGGCATATCAAATTGTATTGATGGCCAGTCTTTGGTAAGAATAGTGAGCTGAATTATTGGAAGGTAGATCTTGCTGACTTTGTGATACAAATGATAATATTATGCCCAGTCTGGGAAATTGCTAATTTGTCATTTCTTTCATGGGGTAGTCAATGATGTGATACTAATGAATGAGGCCCATAATTGCATAATATGGAATTGGAGTTTTCTGGGTATGGGGAAAATTATCTACATTCCCTTTTGTTCATGAAAGCTACCTTTACAGAATGAGGTAAAGGAACTGACCACTGCCTTGGTTCTGCAGTGTCATTTGCACATGCTTCTCTAGCTTAAAAAAAACCCCTAATTCCATGTATTTTAAGACAGGATTGAGTTACATAGGTGCCATTTAATCAAACTAAACTTCTGAATAAACTTACTTTGACCCATTCCAAGTAACATCTTGTAAATCTTGAAGTACATATGTCAAAACATGTGACAGAATCTAGTTGATCTTGTCTGATCTTTAAAAACCTGACTATGCTGAATTTTGGTGTTGGACCAGAAAGAAATCTAGTATTATACGTTAGCGCAGAAAGTTAAAATATTAGACTGAATAAAGCAGTGGAATTCCATTTCTATGCTGTTTCTAAGAAAACTGTATGTGGTCAAAGTTGAGCTTGACAAGAGAGACTTCACAATACATATTTATCTTCATATTCTGTCATTTGTAAGGGAGATTGATAATACACATATGTGGTATAACCTTTAAAAGTGGCATCCTTGAGTTATTGCGTGAAATAGTGTTGTTTATTCAGCCATCTCAGGATTCTCTCAGCCTTCCTTTTTGCATATGAAATATAGAGTTAATGCATATTTGTAGACAGGATTCACTTTTTTCTTAAAACCAGGTTCTAAGTCATAGAATTTACAAAATATAACATATAGGTATTATATATGCCTCTATTTTAGTTGGTGATACAGTATTTTTGAGGTGTTTTTTGTTCTGATGCGCTTTCTTTCTCCTCCTCTCTCTCTTCAAATTACATAAAGCAGGAAAAGATATCTATGTTATTTTTTAGCCACTGCATAGGTGAGATTTTAAATATTCTAGGTTTAGAGGGAGGGAGAGTTAAGGTGTAAAAATGTGTATGTCTTTGTAACTTTTTGAGAGGAAGGAAAAGACCAACTCTCATCATCCTAGAATCAAAGGCCATATGCCTTTGATTTTCACTGATGCAATTAAATAATGTTCTGGACCACAACATGGGTTTAGGCTAGTCGAGCTGCATGTGGCTCACAGATTAATTAACCTCCACATAAGGCAAATTGAATATGAAGTTTAAACAGTATAGTATGAATTTGAGAATCCTTCTTGCCAGGTTGTTGCCTTTTATGAGTTGAATTAAAATTCCTACTATCCAGCTAGACTTTTCAGTTTAAGTGTACATTCTGTTTCATTGCCTGTAATGGGACCAGTGTAGGGACGCAGTGGCTCAGCAGTTAAAGATGTTGAACTTGTCATCTGGAAAGCTGGCACCCTGGGTTTGAGACCTGAACACTAAATGATGGGATGAGCTCCTGTTCTCACCCCAGTTCCTGCCCACCTAGCAGTTCGAAAGCATGCAAATACAAATAGATAAATAGGTACCACTTTGGTGGGAAAACCAATCCATCATCATCTACTTAGAGATTAAGAACTTACTCTCTAACAAGCAATTTGGCTTCAGAAAAAAACTGTTCTGCAACCTGCAGCTATTACACTGCAAAAACATATGGACTTCAAAACTCGATCAGGGTAAAGCAATAGATGCAATTTATATAGACTTCTATAAAACCTTTGACTCAGTGGTACACAACAAACCACTTCTAAAACTAAATCGTATGGCATTTCTGGATTCCTGCATAAGTGGATAGCTGTGTTCCTATCAAACAGGCAAAAAGTAGTCAAAATAGGGAATACCATATCTAACCGTGCTCCTGTTAACAGTGGTGTCCCCCAAGGTAGCATTTAGGACCCACACTCTTTATACTTTACATAAATGACCTTTGCGATCATATTATAAGCAACTGCATTCTCTTTGCTGATGATGTAAAACTATTCAACACCATTGAAAATACTGCTACCCTACAAAAAGACCTTGACCATCTATCAGGATGGCAAACAATTGGAATCTCCAAATCACAACCAACAAATGCTCTGTCTTACATATTGGCAAAAAAAACCAGAATACAAAATACAAGCTGGGCAGATACAACCTTGTAGATGACCCTCACTGTGTCAAGGGCATTGGTGTACTCATCTCAAATGATCTAAGTGCCAGAGCTCATTGTAACAGCATTGCCAAAAAGTCATTAAGGGTTGTTAATCTAATCTTGCATAGCTTCTTCTCCAGTAATATTGAACTGCAAATTAGGGCATACAAAACTTTTGCTAGACCAATTCCTGAATACAGCTCATCTGTCTGGAACCTGCACTGCATATCAGACATTCATACAATCCAACGAGTCCAGAGATATTTCTCAAGAAGGCTCCTCCACTCCTCTGCTCGCAACAGAATACTTTATGCCACCAGACTTGAAATGTTGGGTTTAGACAATTTAGAACTTCGCCGTATTCAATCTGACCTAAGCATAGTACATAAAATTATCTGCTATAATGTCCTACTTGTCAATGAATACTTCAGCTTCAACTACAATACACACAATAGATACAAACTTAAGGTAAACAGCTTCAAACTTGACTGCAGAAAATACAACTTCAGCAACAGAGTGGTCAATGCTTGGAATGCACTACCTAACTCTGTGGTTTCTTCCCCAAACCCCCAAAACTTTAACCTTAGACTGTCTACTGTCGACCTCACCCCATTCCTGAGAGATCTGTAAGGGGCGTGCATAAGTGCCTACCGTCCCTGTCCTAATATTCCCTTTTATGTGTATCTTTTCATGTATTTATAATCATGTTTATACTTATATCTGTTATCTAATACATGCTTGACAAAATTAAATAAATAAGAGAAAAGTAAATAAAGGTTAAGGAAGGTTGTTGAATAGGATTTAATAATAAGACCAACAACATGGTTGCGTTTAGGTTAGTAATGAGTGGAGGTAAAAATGTGCTCTTCAGAAAATGGAACATAACCAAGGAGTTATACAGTTCTTGAGACATCTGCCCATAAGAACTAGATAATGCCTTGCAGGAAAAAATATGTATCACATTTTCATGGCAATTTATTTCAAAGCAGAAGAAAAAGTTGATGAACTTCTCACAATGGCATTCAGAGCGTACATGTGCATTAGGAGCGCATGAATTGGCTTTGATCAGATTCACATTGATGTGGTTAAGAAAATCAAATTGATTTGTTTTAGCCCTTCCGATTAGACAATAGACTCGGGTCAATTCCATTTGAACAGTCGTTTCAATGGATTTTTAAAAAATCATCACCACATCAGTTCAGAAAAGTCAATTGAGTTACTTTCGAATCACAATTTCAAATTGAAGCGTTGCAACATCATTGGGGGAATATCTCCCATCTTTCATTGCCCAGTCTTCTCTACAGTAGCCTCCAGCCACCTTGGCTTTCAACGCAGCAATTCAATTATAGAATAATAGAGTTGGAAGGGACCTTGGAGGTCTTCTAGTCCAACCCCCTGTCTAGGCAGGAAACCCTACACCACTTCAGACAAGTGGTTATCCAACATCTTCTTTAAAACTCCCAGTGTTGGAGCATTCACAACTTCTGGAAGCAAGTTGTTCCACTGATTAACTGTCAGGAAATTTCTCCTTAGTTCTAAGCTGTTTCTCTCTTGATTAGTTTCCACCCATTGCTGCTTGTCCTGCCCTCAGGTGCTTTGGAGAACAGCTTCTCTCCCTCTTCTTTGTGGCAACCCCTGAGATATTGGAACGCTGCTATCATGTCTCTCCTAGTCCTTCTTTTCATTAAACTAGACATGTCCAGTTCCTTCAACCGTTCTTCCTATGGAGAGTTAGTCCAGGGCAACTACAGCCTCTTTACAACCTGTGGGCTTCAACTCCCAGAATGGCTGGCTCACGAATTTTGGGAGCTGGAAGTCCACAGGTTGTAAAGGAGTTTTTATTTTTTCCTAAGGAAACTGGACTGTATTTTCCTTGAGGAAGAAGTTTCTCTTCTCACCCAGGAAACTCAATCAGTTGTGACTCGATCCAGTCACAGCAGCTGAAGCAAAATGTCTTCCTCCTTTTCTTCAGGGGAAAAAAAGAAAGCAGCGTTGAGGCAACCACGACCTGGATGACGGAGAGTCTCCCTAGACATCAAGGAGCCGTGGGTTGCCCACCCCTAGCCAAAGTGTTTACAAAGTGTATTCTGTGGGTCTCTCTGGGTTGTGTGGGAGAACCTGTTGGGTTCCCCAGAGACCAAGGGCAGAAACAACAAGGATTCACTTGAAGAAAGCCACTTTGCTATGAGTAGAGCTTTGTCTCTCCAATTTTTTTTGCACAGCCTAAAAAAGTTTAAAAACCTTCCTCTAGAATGACCAAATGCTTAGGACGCAAAGTATGGTATGTGTCCCTCTAGATTAGAACTCGGATGTTCCTAACTCATGCTTCTCACTGGAAAAAGTTACGCCATGTTAGGAAAGGTGTGTAACTATCCCAAATCTGGACCCATCCAGGTGTGCTACCTGGAGGGGACCTGGTTGGGGAAAACTGAACAGAGGTGTTAAACAGGCCTAACCTTAAACTCTGGAGCCAACGGAGCCTCCTTTGCTGCTTTTACCCTTTAGCTTTTCCATACCTGGCAGGACTGCTCGGAGATTAAACTTGGGAAGGGGAATTTAAAAAAAATATGGCAACTTTAAAAATGCTGGCCAGGGAATTCTGAGAGGTGAAATACACATCATAAAGTTGTCAAGTTTGAAAAAGACGGACTTACGACATTGCAAATTCTTGTATGCACAATGAAACCCAAATGAAAGCATAGTCCTTGAAGGTGGTGGGATGATAAATAGCAGTTAATTACTTTTATGAACAGGGAATATGTTGCCAATTCTGTTCTGCATCATGCAGTGTTCCAGAGAGCAACAGCAATTTTTTTCTCTCCCAAGTCTCCCCTTACTCCAATATCATCATCCCCCCCCATTGTAACTCTGTCAAAAGAAAAACTCCAATTGCTGTTGCTCGCAGGTTTAACTTGTTGCTCAAGGAATCCATTCTACAGGGTTGCACAATACAGCAAACTGACTCAATGGGGTGGATGCCTGCTATGCGATAAGCCAGAAACTAACCAATATTAAAACTCATCCAAAAGAATATTATACGTGAATACAACGATTAGGTTTGCAACAAAACTGGTTGATGTGTGAATACAGCCTTTCTGACTCTACAAAATGAGGTTCAAGAGACTAAGGCCGGCCAGGAGACAAGGGGAAAAGGGAAGACTTTCGATTGCTAGAAGGAAAGGAGAAGAAAAAGGGAATTAAAATAGGGATAATATAAGAGGTGGGGGAAGAGTAAAAGATAGATATTAAGATGATAAGCAATGTGATAGAAGTACTACGGGTAGAAGGCTTAGAAATGGAAGTATGATAATAGAAGTGATGTGTTAAAATCAAAATGAAAAGGAATTGTAATTATTAAGAAAAAAATGTTAAGATTATGTGTATGGATGTGCTAACCTAGAAAACAAAAATTCACGACATGAGATGTATAAAGATGGAAAAATAAATAAAGAACTTATTGGGCAAAAAGAGAAAGACTAAAGCCAGGGGCTAAAGCTCTTCTCCGTGTTGAACTTCACAAGTTGCTGGTTTTTTAAAAACTTTGGTTCCACCTGTCTAAACTGGGAACCAGAACACCTTCTGCCACAAGGTGGTTGTGAACTGGAATAGCTGTGGCTCTTGGTGTGTGTGTGAGAGAGAATGAGCCCCAACCTCCTGCAAACAAATGGAAGGATGTGCGTGCAAGAGACGTCCCTTAGGAACTGCAACCCAGCAATATGTTTTTGGGGCAAGTTGGAGGGCTGTCTATTCCCACAGACTCTGCGACCTGGTTGCTCCACATTTACTCCAGAGTAATTCCCTGTGAGAATTCCATATGGTGGGGAAAGTGGGTTTCGTTTGGGGCCGTGGGGTGTGTCCTCACCTCTGCTCCAATAGTAGAAATAGTTTTATCCCATCCTGAATGGAATCCCCCATTATGTCATTTCCCCCATTCTCTATTCGACCCCTTCTAGAAAGTGTTTTCAGTTCCCCTAGTCTAGGTTGCAGCCCCGGGGTTTCCTGGTGGTGTGTCCCCCCCCCAATAACAACCACGACTCTTTTCTGATCAGCATAGCTTGCTAGCTAAAGAAGCTGACTGGTCATTTCTTCTTCTAGCCCAACCCACCTCGCAGGATTGTTGTGAGCGTCAAAAGAGGAGACCCTCACTGAATCTCTGGGATCTGAGGGGTGGGGGAGTGGGAGTGGGATCTGAGGGGTGGGGCCTTGACCTCCCTGGTTGTCCCTCCAGTCATCGTCCCCCTGCAGGACTCAGGACCATGACGGTACTCCGAGCAAAACACCAGAAGGCAGTACAAGAAGATGGAAACTACTCAAGGAGAGAAGCAACCTGGAATTAAGGAGAAACTTCCTAACAGTGAAGACAATTAATCGGTGGAACAGCCTGCCACCAGAAATCGTGGGTGCTCCATCACTGGAGGTTTTTAAGAAGAGACTAGACAGTCACTTGTCTAGAATGGTATAGTCTCTCCTGCCTGAGCAGGGGTTTGGACTAGATTATGGGGGTCTCCAACCTTGGTAACTTTAAGCCTGGCAGACTCCTTGCGAAGGTTGGAGACCCCTGGACTAGAAGACCTCCAAGGCCCCTTCCAACTCTGCTCTTCTTTCATGCACAGTGCAAGGCCTCCAGAAGCCACGGCTGCTCCACCACTGAACAGCCCCCTTACCCTGCAACGGGGTGCAGGCAGGGTCTCTTGCCTGAGCTGGGGGTGGGTTGGTCTAGAAGGCCTCCCAGGGCCCCTTCCAACTCTTCTCACCCAGGCTCCGGTGCCCTCCCTGCCCTTGGCCGCTGGAGCCGGAGGACCAAGCGGGGCTTCCCCCCCCCCCAAAAGAAAGGAAAGAGAAAAGGCGGCGGGAGGCAACCGGAGGCCTTTTCCTTTAAGAGGGAAGAAACCCGAGCGCTTGTTTGCGCAACCCTCCCGCGCCGCCAAAGTGTCTAGACTGGCACATGATGGGAGGGAGCCAATGACTCCGCGCTCGCCGAGGGGGCCCCGAGCGGAGCCTCCGTGCGGGAGAACAAAAAAGGCAGCGCCAGGGAGGAGGACGGGCAGGCAGGCAGGCAGGCAGCGGCCGCGTCTCCCGCTCGCGCCTCCGGGGAAGCCCCGCCGCCCCACCCGGATCCCCCCGCCGGCACCAGCAGCAGCGCCAGCGCCGCCCCGCCGGGCTCCACTCCGCGCGTGGACGGGACCCCCTGCGGACGGGGAGCGCGGCGTCCGAGCGAGCTATGCCGGCTTCCTCCGGCCCGTGTCCGAGCCCGGCAGGCGGCTTGCTGCTCCCTGCCCAAGTCCGGCCGGCGTGCTAAGGGAGGAGAGGCGGCCGTCGAGGGAGCCGTCTGGGGCTCGGCGGCCGCGGCGCCTTCCCGCAGAGACAGCGAGCGAGAGAGCCGAGGGGGCGGGCTAGGCGGCGGCTCCGGCCGGCCGGCGGGCGCTTTGCCTGCCCCTCCCGCGCCGTCGGCCTCGGGGGCTGCCGCTCTATGCCGTTGCTGCGCTTCCTGATGCGACCCTGGGCCAGTGGCTGGGCCGGCCGTGCGAGCCCTTGGTCCGGGCGCCCACGCCGACGACGCCGACGCGGTAGCAGCAGCAGCAGCAGCAGCCGCCCTCGCTGGCTCCCCTTCATGCGGCGCCCGTCCGGGAGGGTCTGACCCGGAGGCAGCGAAGGGCAGGCCGGGCGAAGCGCATGTTCAGGTCCAAACGGGCAGGGCTTGTGCGGCGCCTTTGGAGAAGCCGGGTCCTCCCCGACGGAGGCGGCGGCGGAGGACCGGGAGGAGGAGGAGGAGATGCGGGAAGCAGCAGCCTCAGGAAGAGCGAGGAGCCCGGCGGGAGCGAGGGGAGGCGCCCGGTGACCTGCGGAGGCGCCGTCGAGGAACCGGCCGCTCCGGAGGGGTCCATGGTGCGCGGAGAAGGCGACCTCCTGGCGGAGGAGGCCGAGGCGGCGGCGGCGGCGGAGGGCGGCGGCCAGACGGTGAGCTGCTGCCTCTTCAAGGAGCGGGGCTTAGACGGCGCCTCCTGCCCCGACGGCCGCTCCAGACTGTCGCTGCTGGAGCAGGAGCTGAAGAGCGTCACCTACTCGCTCCTGAAGCGCCTGAAGGAGCGCTCCCTCGACAGCCTGCTGGAGGCCGTCGAGTCCCGCGGAGGGATGCCCAGCGGCTGCGTCCTGGTCTCCCGGGCCGAGCTGGAGGGCCGGTTGGGCGGCCAGGTGGCCCCGCCTCAGCTGCTCCTGGGCAAACTCTTCCGCTGGCCGGACCTCCAGGGCCCCGCCGAGCTGAAAGCGCTGTGCGAGTGCCGGAGCTTCGGCCTCCCCGACGGGCCCACCGTCTGCTGCAACCCCTACCACTTCAGCCGGCTGTGCGGGCCAGGTAAGGCGCCTTCCTTCCTGCCTGGGGCTGGGCTGGGGTGGCCGACAGACTGCCTTCCCCAGTGTGTGTGTGTGTGTGTGTGTGTGTGTGCCCTGGACGAGTCGCGCTGCCCCCTCGGGCCGGCTGCACTGGGCCATGGGAAGGGTAGGGCCAGGCCCTTGGGCTGAGGTTGTGGGTCGGTGTTCCTTATGTGTGAAGTTGTGATGCAGCCTGGCCAGACTAAACAGCCACCTCTGCTTTCCCAACAGAAGGGGTGTTGTGTCTTTGCAGGCTGGAAGGAAGCTGGGCTGGAGAGATTCTGCCTCAATTCAGGCTCTCCAACCTTGGCCCCTTCAAGCCTGGCGGACTTCAACTCCCAGCCTTGCTGGCTGGGGAATTCTGGGAGTTGAAGTCCACCAGGCTT
>JANHFT010004990.1:50194-60202 GCA_032467955.1 Pseudoxenodon macrops
TTCTATTCTAGTCTAGTCTAGTCTAGTCTAGTCTAGTCTAGTCTAGTCTAGTCTAGTCTAGTCTAGTCTAGTCTAGCCTAGCCTAGCCTAGTCTAGTCTTTATGGAATCAACTCTTTGACCTTGGGAACCTGTTTTGACAACTGGCACGAGTGATGACAGAGAGATTCTGGTAAAGTTCCCATCTCATCTTAGTGAAATGACCTCATCTTAGTGAAACGAGTCTCTGTGTTTAAGAAGAAAAAGGAACTTTCTGTCTTCCTTTCTCTCTTGTTCTTCCTTCTTTTCAAAATGCCCTTTAAGCAGAAGTAAGATATTTATAGCCTTATGTGAATATTAAGAAATCCATAAGAATCGAGTAGCACTTTAAAAAAAAAACTTACAGGTGGTTCTCGATTCATTTAGCAACCATTCAAAATTACGACGGTGCTGGAAAAAGTTAGGACTGATCATCGCACTTACAACCATCACGGTTGTCCTCACGTGATCAAATTCAGGCAACCTGGCAAACCAGCATGTAGTTATTATGGTGGCAGCCTCCCAGGGGGCCACGTTTTCATTATTTGTGGCCTTCCCAGATGGTTTCCGATAAGAAAGGTCAGTGGGGGAAGCGGGATTCATGTAACAACTGATTCGCTGGATGACCGCAGGAAAAAGGTAATAAAATCAGGATATCGTTCACAACAACTGCCTCACTAAGCAATGGAAATTCTGGTCCCAGTTGTAATCATAAGTGAATGACTACTTGTACAAGGTTTACTAAAAGGCATAAGCTTTCATGAGCTTCATCCAGATGCAGAGAATGTCTTATGTATGATTTCAATTACACCTTTTTCTTCTTGCGTGCCAAAAATGGTAGCGCACGCGCACTAGCACGCGTGCCGGCACACAGCCCTCCCACGCACACTGCACTGCGCATGCGGGCCCCCCCCCATTGGGCCATTTTTTGCCCTCCAGAGGGTTCAACATCCCTAGGGTCACATCATCAAAATTTGGACGCTTGACAAATGACTTGTATTTATGACGGCTGCACTGTCCTGTGGTCACATGATCACCATTTACGACCTTCTGACAAGAAAATCAAGCCAGATTCACTTAACAACTGTTACAAACTTAAAAACTGCAATGATTCACTTAACAATTGTGGCAAGAAAGGCCGCCCACTTAACAACTGTCTGTTGCTTAGCGACATAAATTTTGGCCTCAGTTGTGGCCATAAGTTGAGGACTACCTATATTTATCCTATTACAACTAATCTTATTACAGGGGTTCTGATGAATTTATAATATATACGTTGTGCAGGGCAGAGGTGGGTTCCTACTGGTTCTAATGGGTTCTTTAGAACCGGTAGTAACTCGGTGATGATGTCACGGAGCCAGTTCCTTCAATGTCTCGGTGGGCGCTGCCATTTTGGATTTTGCTTCTGTGCATGCGCCGAAGCTATTTTTTTATTGTTGCGCACGTACGCGCTTCGCATGGATGCGCAAGGCGCGTTCCTGAGGGAACCAGCAGCAAAACAATCCACAACCACCCCTGGTGCAGGGTTAACCAAACTGCATATTTAACAGAGTTGTTGTAATCTTGTTTCCCTCCCTCTCATCATACCAGGTTGCTTCCATAAGTATGATTCAGACATGATAGTGGAAAACCTGTGCTGCCCATCTCCAGGCGGGATGTTTGAATGGTGCAACATCGTTGAGGCAATATGTGGGTCATAACTGTTGGAGAAAACTTGAATTACTAGTGATTAAAAATAATGCACTTAATGCCTTATTAGATTTCTAAGAAAATTCAAGATGGTACACAAAATTTGAAATCGTAAAAAGAGTGCAGTCATCAAATCAAAAAATAGACAAAGCTTACACAAAGCTGGAGTGTCACAAATGGCTACTAAGCATTGAATAGGGCAGTGTATGTCTCCACCGTGGCAACTTTAAGATGTTACTGTTGGCTGAGGAATTCTGGCATCTGAAGTCCCCACATCTTAAAGTTGCCACAGTTGAGAAATACTAGAATAAGGGATGAATCTTTCTACACAAAACTGTTCCCCCTCAATCTATCATAATGACACAATGTACACATGCAGTACAAATTAGTTCAACTATAACTTCAATAGCATTCTCCAAATATATACTATACATTATTTTCCAAAAAGAACAAATTAGAAAACCAGACTTTGTTAAATCCATAAGCTTGTTTCAATATAAAACAGGCTTTAGCAAATTAAGAACAACAGTCCCAGTTAACTTTGCTGGCAGGGAATTTTATATATCCATTTGAGGATTGCGGAAAATTGGTATAATCTCAGTCAACAACTGCAGCAAAGTCTTTTAATTGTATAAATTTAAAAAGGCCAAATCTCAGGAGATGCTAGGCTCTATAAAAACAGTTGATGATGATTAAGCTGTTGTGATAATGATGATTTCATTACCAGTAGGTGGCACCATCTAGCTGACCGTGGCTAAGCTAGGAGACTACAGTAAATATCTGGGAAGCCAAAGGCTATTATTATATCCTAAAAATGCATAGGTTTTAGTAGTTCATATATAGATATATGTACCCCCCAACACACACACCAGAAAAAAGGCAAAAATATTGTAAACCATTTCCATATTGTTTAAGAAAACTGTTTCATTACATCCATGTAAAATCCCCAGTAGTCAAGCTTGAGTCAAAAATAATTTTGCTTTCTAATTTTTCAAATGAACTTTTTTAAAACCAGAGAGGACAGGTAGCAGCCTTAAAAGGGTCATAATATCCCGGAGAGTCACACTGATAAACCTTGTTGCATGGCATCTTGGAAGTGTAGTATTAGAAAGACAAACTATACAGATAGTCCTCGAGTTACAGGAGTTTGTTTAGTGACTGTTCAAAGGTAACAAACTGAAAAAAGTGACTTCTGGCCCATTTTTCAGACTTATGACCATTGCAGCATCCCCGTGGCCACCTGATCAAATTTCAGGTGCTTGGCAACTGAGTGATATTTATGACTGTTGCAGTGTCCCGGGGGTGTCATGCGATCAACTTTTGTGACCATCTGACACGCAAAGACAATGTGGAAGCCAGATTCACTTAACAACTGTGTTACTAACCTAACAACTGCAGTGATTCCCTTAACAAATGTGGCCAAAATAGTAAAAGAAAAATGGGCCAAAACTCATTTAATATCTGTCTCAAGTAGCAACAGAAATTTGGGGCTCAATTGTAGTCATAAGTCAAGGACTACTTGTAAACGTTTTAAGCAATTGAAACAAAATCATGAGGATAACCAAAGCACATCCAGGTACCTTTCTTAGAATATGAGATGCGCTATATTAGCATGACGCACAAGAGACTGTAGCCTTCTCCATTCCAGCCATCCCTTTCTAAGGCAAGTGTTACATTGCTTACCGTTGATTTTCAGGTTCCTGGACAGTATATGCATGCTTCTGCTCACTCACTGCCTGGTGGTATCGAGGGTCACCAAAAACTATGGATACCACATTCTGAAATAGGAAAATGCGTGCAGTGACCCAAATGCTGCAAGTAATGACTTTCCATCTTGTATTGTGGTGCCATTAGCAGAAGGTGCTTTTAAAATAGTAGGCACAATTGTGTGGAATGAATCCACCGATGGCTGTGATGTGGGTGGCATTTCTCATCCTAGAAACAGTCTACCTCTGATTAACGCTGGATTACTGCTTCCACAATTTCCCTAGAAGCATTCAGTTAATCACTGTCAGAAGAGGAATGTTCAATTAGATGGTCCACCAGTGCTCCATTAGATGGCCCACTCCATATTCGCCAAGGTTTTCCTTATGTTGGGATGAATCTGCCAGTAGCTATTGGCCATGTTAGCTGACTTGTATCTCCGTGGGTAGAAATGATCTCCCTATGAATAACAGCATCTTGGATTTTGCATGCTAGCTGTGGAGGCTTTTGAATATCTATAGAGGTAGCACATATGTACGGTAGTATAATAGCTAGATATTATAGCCAATGGATTAAACTCATGTGCTTGACTGTCAGGAAAAAATATAACTTTGAAGTGGTGGGACTTCCCTTCTTTTGCTGTTATTGTTACAGTAGCTACCGAATCATCCTTTCCTGGGAGAATTTTCTGGTTTTCCCCCTTGCTATAGGCCAGGAAAGCTGAAACATTAAATTTATCCTTTTAATGCATCTCCTCAATGGTCAAATATAACTGTTAATGACCAGAGTCAGTGATAGTCCTGGTTTTTTTTAATGAATGTATGTATGTTCCTTCTTAAAATAGTGGTTGACCACAATAAATTCCATACTTTAATTTATGCTGTGTAATCAAGAGCTTTTTGCTGCCAATGTTCTTATTTATTTGTTTGTTTATTATTAAATGTGTGTACCACCTATCTCACTATCCAAGTAACTCAATATAATGATACAGGGAGAAAACCATGCCCCTATCCACAATCTCTACCCCATGCATGCTTTTCTAGCTCTCTTATCGTGTCTCCCTCATTTCTAAATTAAAAAGCCCTCCAAGTTTTAATCTATCCTGATAATAAAGTGTTACAGTCATTTCTAATCTGTCATTGAGGGCTGGGCATTTCTCCATCTTTCTTAGATTAATTCTGGGTTCTATGAGGTTCTGTAAAGATCTAGTTGTATTCTATCCACAGTTCGAGGATCAAACGTTTTCCTCAATCTTTGCCTAGGAACAGTTAATCCAGAACATTTTCAGCTCCTGCTGATTTTCTACCAGTGCTCAGGTTAAAAAAAAAGTCATTAATTTTTTGATATTAAAAAATGCAATTTCACCCAATTCTGGTTTAATGGAAGTCCCCCACCCCCTTTCTACAGGCCAACTTGTTCATTTATATTTCTCAGGATCTGTTACAGCTAATTCCTCTTCCCTCTACTACATAATGGGAGCATCTTTGCCTCATCTTTTTGTTGGCTGTGTTCCCTCTTTGATTATTCGTGGAGCAGATCTGTCTAATTTAGCTGCATTTTCCTCCTCCTCCTCCTCCTGATGTGGGAATGAATACGTCGTACACCCCCTCCCTTAGCTAAGCCTAACTTGGTAGCTAGGAAATACAGGCCAAATAACTCGAGACACGCTTACCTCATTGCAGCTCTTGAGTGGAGGTGCCCATTCACCTGTGAACTCTGATTGGTAAGAAGTGTTGAAATAGTTACGGCCATCACCTTTCACGGTAAAACTACCTCCTGCCAAAGAAGATTGGAAAATCCACCATGGTGGATCAATCAGAATCAGGGTTTTAGTCCACTCCCCCTTTGCCAGATCAGAAAGATTTAGTCAACAGATCCATGTATGAATGTTTGTGTGTGTGTGAGAGAGATACTTTATACTTCAGGAAGTGAAGTCTTCTTCAAATGTTGTTGAATCACCTATCATATGCTAAAATCCATCCAGCCGTTCAACCATCCAACTGTCCAACCAACCCACCAGCAATAGCTTCGCAATCTGTCTGGGACGAAGGAAGCTTCTGCCAATATTAACAGAGATTCAACTCCAGCACTGTTTTTGCACATCACTGCTCCATCTAGCTTAATATAATTTATTTTCCTTAGCAGCAGCTTTTCCAAACTTGGCCAAGGATATTTTAATTGCAGAACGTGAGATCACCTGCATGCCAAAGAGATGCTACAGCTCAGAGGTTGAACTTCGCCTGCCCATTTTACCTATTTTATGCACTCTGCGTATGATCAGTGGCACTTGGCTGATAGCCCTGGTCAAATGATTCAGTCTAGGCCCAATGCAGAGATGTGGAAAGAAGTATTTAGAAAATTAAAAAGCAATGTCCAAAGACTGTCCCGGGGCAGTTCTAGGCAAACATCACCATTGGGATATGTCTTCGTGGATATAAAGTAACTGCCTCAGGGAATTACTGTTTAGAAGGTTTGAACTTGCGGTAGGTTTGGCAAACGCACCCAGGTGTTGGCTTGGAACCCTGACGTCAGGTACCACCCCTTTGTAGGCTGGGTAGGATTGCTGGTAAAGGGTCTCTGGCACGGGTTCCTTCTCTTTGTCCCCACTGGGAAAACTGTCGTCCCATTTGTCTACGCGATTGGCAGTGACATGCGGGAGGCTAGGAGGATAAGAATAGCTTTCTTTGGTGATAGAAGTGAGGATGCTGTGGCGGCGATCTGCATGCATTTGGAAGTTGGATACAGGTAGATTAATAGCAGATTTCATCTCCAAAGGCCAGGTCGGATATGAAAGGTATGATTCTGAGCAAGTGTCCCAGGCATCGCCCATGTCTTGGTTCAGGATATCAGCACATTTTGGAGGCAGAATGGGTTGTCGCTGATAGGAGCCCCATCTAGGAGGATAGTCTATACGATAAGGGGAGATTACTGTGCTACCCTCAGGCGTCTGGTCAAAGCCCAGCTTGAAATGGGAAGCCCTCAGGAAGGTTTCAGAGGACAGAGGAGCTTGGATTTTCTGGAAGGAAGTGGAGGGCATTGTACAACCTGTAGTTAAGTAGGAACAAGGAGAAGATTAGCCAAGTGCACAGGAGGAAAGATAAAACTGGAAGCCAAAAATCTCTATTTTTGGCAAGGAGACACAGATCTAGAATGCCTATCACTTCTGGATTTTTGCTCAAATAAGTAAAAGCTATACATATCTCTTCAAAAAGGGGGTGTATAGAAGAAAAACAGCCTTCTTCCAGAAATGTGTGTGTGGTTAAAAGGGCAATAAAGAACTACGAATTCAATATTTGCAATCTCTTGTATGCTGCTTGAGTCAATCAAATGCGCCTTTGTTTTCTGGATGAGCTCTGACATTCCAGAATGGAATACAACTTTGTGAATTATGGCATCACAGAAGAAAGAATTCATCCCAACTTGGTGAACTTTCTCGTGGTAGGTTACCCCCCCCCCTCCTCTCCTCTGGTGAGTGGAGAGTCAAATGGTCACTAGGGGGCTCTCTTAGACAACCCCTGAACCACCAGAATGAGCGCTCAGGACTGCCAGGCCCCTAAAAGAATAAAATAAACAACACAACAACTCATGATTCAGACAAACAAAAGCCTTGTGTGGGACTGGAGAAGAGATGGAGCCAATGATGCAGGTCCCAAGCTGTGCTGGGTTAGAGGGAGGCCTGATGGGAGTTGCCGCTCTCCTGCAACCACCAGACTTATTGTGAGATCCAGGATCCGCTCCGATTTTTGTTTTGCTAAATCAACAAGAATTCCTTGTGTGACCCTGTTTTGGAAACAAACCTGTTTTATCATTGCAATCGGCTCTCCGTTTCATCTGCTACAGATTAGCTTTGAGGTCACAGTGCAGTTTGTGGCTAATACTGTAACCCATATTTCAATCAAGATGGACATTCCATTGCCTACACCAGTGTTTTGCAACCTTGGCATCTTTATGTGTGGACTTCAACTCCCAGAATTCCCATGGCTGGCTGGCGAATTCTGGGAGTTGAACTCCACACATCATAAAGTTGCCATGGTCGGGAAACACTGGCCAAACTGCTAAGGTCTAGCATGGTGGTGGTGGTGTGTAGGTGTGGGTGTGAGAGAGGGGAAGGGAGGGAAGGGGAGAAAAGGAGAGTAGACTTTTGCCAAAAGTATGTTTTATTGGTTACCTGGTCATTCCTCAGTGAATTACAGGCAATGTTCTCCCCAGGTTGCTTCCAGATATTTACATCTCTTAACTGCTTATTTATTTCTTCCCTGTACAATTTCTGAGAATCAGATTTAGTGAAACATCTGTGTAGAGATAGTTCTCGACTTGCAACCATTCATTGAGTGATGATTCGAAGTTACAATGGCACTGAAAAAAGTGATTTATGACCATTTTTCATACTTACGACTGTTGAGCATCTCGATGGTCACGTGATCAAAATTGGATGCTTGGCAACTGTTTCATATTTATGACGGTTGCAATGTCCCAGGGTCATATGATCACCTTTTGCGATCTTCTGGCAAAGTCAATGGGAAAGCCAGATTAATTTAACAACCATGTTACTATCTAAATAACTGCTGTGATTCACTTAATAACTGATGATATGAAAAGATTGTAAAATGGGCCAAAACTCAGTTAACAACTGTCTTGCTTAGCAACAGAAGTTTTGGGTTCAATTGTGGTTGTAAGTCAAGGACTATCTGGAGGAGGAGGGGAGGTTTGGTTTTTTAAAACTCAATTGACAAATTAGAAATAAACTGGAAGTGACTGTATATACAGAATTCTACAAACAGCCATTCAAAGTAAGGATATTATTCGCTGTGTTTACAAACTCTGCAATACCAAACTCTGGATTAGGGGATTTTTTAAAGCTTAAAACTGTTATGAAAGTTTAGTTTTATCTTCTTCTGGGATTACAATTTTCAGAATTCCCCAAATGTTACAACCTACAAATATTCTAACTAAAGAATTCTGGAAGCTGAACTGGTGGTACAGAGAACATTAGTGTAGAAAAACTGATTTATGACTTACTGGTAATTCTTTTTGCAAAGCCAGCCAATTGTTGTTTATTCAATAAATTAATGAATTACACAATTTATTTCTGTGAGCACAACCTAGGTGTTGACTTTATGATTGACATTGTGCTTTTTACACCAAAGTAGTAAAAAACCTACATCTCATTAGACAAATCTGGACACAGGGATACTATTCATTTGCCAAAAACCCTCAAGAACTGCCTTTCATAGCCTCCAGAAGGTTAACAATAAGAGAGTGGGTTGAATTATTCTAGAGGTGATATAAAGAAGATAATAAATTAATTCTGAAGATGCATCACCTTTAATAGAATCAAGAAAGATTCCGAGTGCAGCATGTTTTATTAAATTAAGTACTCTTTTTTGAAAATGGACAAAGTCATAAGGGGGGAAAAAGTAGGAAATTAAAATACTGAATTCAACAGTACAAAAGGAGAGGCCTCTCCTGAAAGAATATAATTTTATAACACTGAAAGTCTGGGTATTTCTGAAGATACAGCCCTTACAGACATGATACAATTATCTAATTTGATTTCTCCTCCTCATTCTTCATATCATCCTATCTAAAATGATCTTCAACATGAAAAATATAAATTGGCAATAGAGAGCTGTGCAAAAATTTAAGACATTGATTACATGCTAGAAATGGGCTCCAACATTGATGTCCATTAAAAAAAAAAGTGATTCATGGACACACTAGAAAGAGATCTTGTAATAACAAAATCTTTTACAGGTACCGTAGTCCTCAACTTACAACAGTTTGTTTAGTAACCACTCAAAGTTACAATGGCACTGAAAAAAAGTGACCTATGATCAGTTTTCACACTTAGGACTTAGCATCCCCATGGTCATGTGATCAAAATTCAGACATTTGACATATTTATGAAGGTTGCAGTGTCCCGGGGTCATATTGCAACCTTCTGACAAGCAAAGTCGATGGGGAGGCCAGATTCACTTAACAACCGTTTTGACTAATTTAACAATTATAGTGATACACTTAACAACAATGGCAAGAAATGTCGTAAAATGGGACAAACTCATTTAACAAATGTTTCACTGAACAACAGATATTTTGGGTTCAATTGTGGTCGTAAGTGGAGGACTGCCTGTATTAACAGCTGCTGATGAACCTGCTAATCCTTGCTGTTAACTTTTATAATGAAAAAAAATGTAAACCTCTGGTGATACACAGTACATGTGTGCCATTCCTGTTTTTAATACTGTTTACCTGTTGTGACTCCTAAAAATACACTTCAAAACAATCTCAAACACTGTAAATATCAAAAAGTATAATTTATTTTTATTTTATTTATTTATTTTTGTCAAGCACGTTTTAGATAACATATATAGGTATAAATATGATTGTGAATACATGAAATAAATACAGGTAAAAGGGGACAGGGATGGTAGGCACCCTGGTACGCTTATGCATGCCCTCTTAGGAATGGGATGAGATCAACAGTAGACAGTCTAATGGGGATTTGGGGATGAAACCACAGAATCAGGTAGAGCATTCCAGGCATTGACCACTCTGTTGCTGAAGTCGTATTTTCTGCAATCGAGTTTGGAGCGGTTTAC
>JANHFT010004990.1:102909-114978 GCA_032467955.1 Pseudoxenodon macrops
AAAGACCCGAATACGCCAAGACTTGCATACCTATACCCGTGAAAACCTACGAAAACAAATATATATATATATATATACGGTATATATATACACGGTATATATTTTCCTGACATGGACGAGGGCATTCAAATACCTACCAGCTGTGTCAACACGAAGCACTTTAAAAAGTAGAAAATCTGGCTTTTCCTTCAAGAGTTGCAGACGCAGCACTTGGGCGACATCTGAAGCCTTTATGGTTTTGTAAGGGTGCCCATTCTGAACATAGAATACAACAGCAGTGCTGAAGGGAAGGTGGATAGATTAAATATCAATAGATTTATTACCGCAATCAGAAATCTTTTATTTGGGATTAATGCCACCAACCCCAATTATGATTCTTCCTGGAATAACCCTGTATACTTGGCTGTCAAGTGCCAGGGAAATCAGGAGATCCAGGTAGTTCAAATAGGTATAAAGATTTATTGCAAGCTAAGCTCTCTACAAGAATCAACTATTAATGGCCAAATGAAATTGGCGGTGGATAAAAGTTTAAGATTGGCTGGACTCAGATCTGTTGTGGGCATGAAGGGACTCATGACTGATGACACGTTTGACCCCTCTTTCGGGCTCAACCTGGTCATCTCCTACATCAGCTGCTGGTAAAGTTGCTAAGTTTTTGTTCCATGAAATAAAATATGGAAAACTAGACGTTGCAAAGCATAAAGTTTCAGAATCATAGGATTTTATTCATATATAAAATTATACATATATGAGAGTGCTTTGTTAAGGTTTAATGCCCAATCTTACACGTCTACTCTGAACAAGTTCAATGGGACTAACATCCAAGTAGATATGTACAAAATAATTTGTGTGTGTGTGTGTGTTTGTGTAAAAACCTATATTTTCCCCATCTCCTTGTACCTGCTATCAGAATAAGCATGTATCTTCTGGATATTAATATCTCTATGTAAGACATCCAGGAGTGCTGCTAGCTGTTGTATGAGGGTATCTTTCTGTTGTTCAGTCAGTTGACCAACTTCAACTTGCAAGATCAATTCCACAAGCCCGTTTTTCTTTGGGTCTGTAAATAAAAATAAAAATAATAATAATGCCTTTCCTGAGAGCCTGTCATATACTGCATAGCAGTCATATACTACATGGCAGTCATATTTGGAGGTAACACTTACCGTAACTAACCTCAGTTGGGTACTTAAATGAGAAAATGCCAGGAAATGCCAACATTTCAAGCTAAGAAATTTTTTAAAAAAATCTTGGAAGATGGCAAGGACTTCTATACTGTTGCAAAGGAAAGCACACGGACATGTCCATAAGTTAACAAAAGTTGAAAGCATCTGATCGAATGATGCTTCTGATCTGGTTTAAGCACATGTTATGAACTGCAATGGAAAGTTTGGAAAGCTACCCTAAAACCTCTGCATCTGACCTAGGACTTGATCATCTGGATTGGGAAGACCTTCAACCATTTTGCCAAAGGAAAGGGATTTGGGAACAATGCAAGAAAATAGCTTAGGCCAGGAGTGTTAAACTTGCAGCCCCACGGGCTGAATGTGTCACGAACTGGTCATGCCCACTCCAGGTTTAGCAAAGGGGGGGAAAAGTTGTGATGCATCACATGACAACAACGTATCATCGTGAGTTTGACACCCCTGGTTTATAAATGTCTTAGAAAACAGCTTACCGGGCCATACTTCCACAACGGCTGTGTCGATGTCTGAATTTCCTTTGGCATCAGTGACTTTCAAGTGAAACATGTAGTTCCCCTCCACAAGATTGGTTAGCTGTAAGACAGCCTCACGGTTAGAGCCAAGAATCACATCCTGCAAAAGCAAAGAAATTGGCATTCAGAAGATGACATCCAAATGTATTCTTCTCTGAAGCCAATTATTTGATGTCTCTGTTATCAGAACCATCTCTCAAAACGCAGTTGCCTTCACCTACATTTAGACTCACTTCAACCAAGATTGATTGGGCCCACAGGTAACTGAGTTATTAGGACATGTAAGGCATAAAGTCCCACAAGTATCTCTTTGCAACTGGCAGTGACACCCAGCCTGAATCCCATAAAACTGGTCTAGGACAGGGGTGTCAAACTGGCAGCCCACAGGGCGGATGCGTCACATGCAGGCCACGCCCACCCCTGGTCCACAAAGGTGAAAAACGTCATGATACATCGCATGATGTCACATGACGCGATCGAGTTTGACACCCGTGGTCTAGGACATAGAGGTAGTCCTCGACTTACATTCATTTAGTGACCGTTTCAAGTTACAATGACACTGAAATAGTAACCTGGGACCGTTTTTCAGACTTAAGACCATTCCATTTTCCTCATGGTAACATGATCTAAATTCAGACGCTTGACAACTGACTCATATTTATGGTAGTTGCAGTATCCTGAGGTCATGTACAATGGCAGTGATTCATCTAACAACTGTGGCAAGATAGATCATAAAAAGAGGGCAAAAGTCACTTAACAACTGTCTTACTTAGCAGCAGAAAGTTTGGGTTCAATTGTGGTCATAAGTCAAAGACTACCTGTACTAGCTAACAGGTACATCATGAAGTATGTGCCCTCAAAACCATGAATCTTTTCTTTACTCCTATTTTCAAAACAGAAGCATCTCCAGCTGATTTGCCTGAAGCTGTTCCATCCAAATCTAGTTAAACTCTCAAATTGATGGATCATGTTAGCTTCTATAAGCAGTAAATAGATAGCCTGATAAAAAATAAAGTCAGAAAAATTGTCTATTTCGCCCAATTGGATACTTTAAACACTTACTCCAGCTGCTGGACTCTGGCCATCCCGGATCCAAAGATAAGACACAATTATTTGGTCATCAAGAGAATGAGATCCATCCAAAGCAATGGAGTTATTGGGGAGAACAAGTATATGTTTGCCCCCTGCAAGGGCCTTTGGTGCAGAGTTGCTACCTAAATACAACAAAGGGAGAGATTTGTTCAAACAAGAAAAACAGGATAATAATGCAGACGTAGCCCAAATATAAAGCTTGTAGCAAGAAAGTTCTCAGAATGCAAGATAATTAAATGTAAATGCTGTAATGATGAATGATGTAGGGACACTGTGGCTCAGTGTCTAAGACGCTGAGCTTGTCGAGCAGAAAGGTTGGCAGTTTCGCAGTTCGAATCCCTAGCGCCGCATAACGGAGTGAGCTCCCGTTAATTGTCTCAGCTTCTGCCAACCTAGCAGTTCGAAAGCATGTAAAAATAAAGTAGAAAAATAGGGACCACTTTTGGTGGGAAGGTAACAGCGTTCTGTGCGCCTTTGGCTTTAATCATGCCGGCCACATGGAGATGTCTTCGGACAGCGCTGGCTCTTTGACTTTGAAACGGAGATGAGCACCACCACCCAGAGTCGGGAACGACTAGCACATATGTGCGAGGGGAACCTTTACCTTTAAGTAAGTAAGTAAGTAAGTAGACGGATGGATGGATAGATATAGCAGTGGTGCTGGTGATGATGATGATATTAGAGATAATGCCTGGGAAAATTTAGAAAATCCTCTATCTGGAGCCAAAAAGGAACAGAGTTTCATAGATAGGCTGGTGGAGCTGAAAATGTTTTCTCTCTGAACCAATATTTGTCAACCTTGACAATTTTAATATGTGCAGACTTCAATTCCCAGAATTCCCAGTCAGATTGCCAATTCTGGGAATTGAAGTCCATGCATCTTAAAGTTGTCAAGTTCACAAACGCTGCTCTGAACCGCCCACCTTACTTCTGTTGAGGGAAGTTGGTTTCATTCTATTACTGTAAGAGGTTCCCCATGGATCCAAGCAATTTTTTCCCAGTGTCATGTTTTCCAAAGGGAAGCAATAAGCATGGAAGCCTGCAGGTATGGAATCTATGGGGTGTTCATATGTTTCGACATGAATGCAGCAAATCTCATTTGCACTGTTGTTCATCAGCAATTGAAGAAGTAACTTTGGAATAAGTTCTGTAAGATAGTTTGTGTGTGTGTGTGCTTTCAAGTCAATATTGACCCCTGGTGACTACCTGTACATATCTTTGCAGTTTTCTTGGCTTTCTTCCTAACCTTAGTAATTAGCGCAAGGACACCCAACTGGTTTTGGGCCTAAATAAAACTCAGTCTCCTGGTTTCTAATCTGGTAACTCAACCACTAGGCCAAGCCATTAGACCAGCTGCCCCCAACTTTTTGAGTGCAAGGGATCAGTTCCATGGAGAGAGGTTTTTCCACGGACTGGAGGTGGCGTGGTTTCACACACTGCCTGCATTCCGTGTGTGTCGATGGGGACTAACTCTTTTGCCCAGTTTCTGGCACACCGTGGATTGGTGCTGGTCAGTGGCCCAGGGGTTGGGAGACATTAGCCAATTTGTAAAGGCAGGATTATCAACCACTGAATTGAGTACCTGCTTTGAGGTTTTTGGTCCCAGCATCTTTTAGGGATGGAAAAGTTGCTTGCTGGAATCTTGAACAGTGGTGGCAATTGCATTGTGTTTCAGTGGGCCAAGGATCTCACTTGCTATAAGGCAACCTGCAGTGTTCCAGTGGGGTGAAGCCACATTCTAGGCTTATGAATTCAGTGTAAGCTCTGTGTTCATCAGCAATCTACCTCCGAATACCAGTTCATGACAAGAGGCTTTCACAACCTGCTTGTTGTCTTCTTGGAAGTACCCACTAGGAAACTAAATGCTGCACTAGAAGACTAAGGTCTTCTAGTCCAACCTCCTGCTCAGGCAGGAAACCCTGTACCATTTCAAACAAATGGTTGTCCAATCTCTTCTTTAAAAACTTCCAGTGTTGGAGCACCTACAACTTCTGGAGACAAAATCTGTAGAATTTGATCCAGTTGTTCTTTTATTCATCCTTGTTTTCTCCTCTTTATTGAGAAGCGCATTGAATATTTGGAGGTAGAGACAAACTATAAGGCAGCTGTGCATTATTTGTGCCCTATTTCCTTGTATCATTAAAGTTTTGGTTGTCCACTGCAAGAAACTTTTAAAGGAGATGAATCCACCTTGAACTAATCCAGTGGCACCTCTTTCTTTTTTTATATATGAGGTGGAAAGTGATGGAATGTCAAAGCTTTCCATTCCCTCTACCGTTTAGCCAGCTTGACAAAGAGCTGAGTTATTTTTAAAAGTGCTAGTAAAATGCCATGGAATTGGGAGGCCCTAAGATCGACTGCAGTATGGTGCCATATCCTACTGGTAGTATATACAGTACAATCGCTGAGCAACAAAATTTCTCTGGCCGTCTGTTACACTGTAAATGAGCCTATCTTGCCTGTTATTTCTCAGAGATGGAAAATAGTGTGCACTTTGTAAAACAAAACTGAGATTTTTTTCAGTATAGCTGTGAAGAAGAGAAAATTATGTTGACACTCCTGTAAATCATCTTACCAGACTGTGAAGTAAGTGCAAGAATTAACAAGATAGCAATCCTTATCTCTTCCCAACCTCTCATTTAAGGCTATCTATTTGTCTGCCCATCCGTCCATTCATCCATGGCATACAACAATTGAATAAAACAGCAAATATAAAATCCATATTAAAAGATACATATTATAAAAATGAATATACAAGCTTTCGGCAAAGAGAGGTTAATCAGGCTGTAGCCAAATATTTCACAAGGAACAGTTGGTGGTGGCCGTGCAAACAAAGACTGCCTTGCTGT
Source organism: Pseudoxenodon macrops (assembly GCA_032467955.1). Taxonomy (NCBI): domain Eukaryota; kingdom Metazoa; phylum Chordata; class Lepidosauria; order Squamata; family Pseudoxenodontidae; genus Pseudoxenodon; species Pseudoxenodon macrops. Next base: position 108,568 of record JANHFT010004990.1, read on the forward strand.
TTTTTCATCCTGTAGTGCTTTGGAAATAATTCTGACAAAGTACTTTGAAGTATCTGAAGTGTAACTGTAGCCTCTGTCTCTAACTCTTTAAAGCAGCTGCCTCTGGTCCATCTCTGCAACTGCCATGTGTTCCCAGGAAAAGAATTGTCTACTTTACAATCCCAGACAGGTATTGTGCTTGTGATCCAAAAAAACACCTTTTTGGAATTGAATCTGGACATTATACACACCTAAAATATAGCTCTTAAAGTGCCAAATCTTTTTGTAAGAAGCGGTTCAGTTGACTGCTGGCACACATGCTGTTGAAAGGAAGCATCGAAAAGGCAAAATGCCTGAGACAACTATCTTGCTGTTTTTAATCAGGAAATCAGAGCAAACCATTCCCGCTTGTGCATGTTTGCCTTCCTTGAAATAATGGTGGTGCCAAACTTCTCAAAGGAAGCCAAATCACGTTGTATCCAAATTCAAACCACAAGAAGGAAATGACAGCAAATGCATTACATACCAAGTGGGTTTACATAGCATCCTGCCAAGTCATAATTTGGTTTATTTGCTTCTGGCTTAATGCATTGTGTGAACCCAGCTGTTGTGGTTTACAAGCACCCCCAGACCCTCTTTTCCAATTCCTTATTTGTACTCTCTTGGCTACAGTTGCCAAAAAAACAGCAGCGTGGCTTCCCAACCATTTTCAGGCTGGAAAATATATCAAAATTGCACTCTAACCCTGCAAGTTTGTTTAACATACTTAAATCAACAATGACAAAATTCTTGCCCCCTCCAGAGGGGGGAAAACTAGAAAGATTGGCTCCATCCCTGTATGGAAAATTTTTAATCTATCTACTTGGCTTCAATACTCAACATTTATAGTCCTCGCATTCAAATGAACTACAGATACTCTTCAACCTACGTCCATATTTGGGACCAGAACTCCTGTTGCTAGGCAAGGCAGTGGTTAAATGAGTCATGGCCTTTTTTGTTGTTGCCATGACTGTCAAGTGAGTCAATGCAGTTGTTAAGTGAATCAAACATTCATTAAGTGAATCTCATTTCCCCCCACTGACTTTGCTTGTTGGAAGCCAGACGGTCACAAATGACGATCCCATGACTCAGGGACACTGCAACCGGTGTCGTAAATACACAACGGTTGCCTGGTGCCTGAATTTTGATTATGTGACCATGAGGATGCTTCAATAGTCGTAAATGCGAGGACCTATCGTAAATCACTTCTTTTAGTGCCATTGTAATTTCAAATGATTACTAAATGAATGATTGCTACGTCGAGGACGACCTGCATTAAGAATAGTCCTTGGCCCCCAAAAGGTTGAATGCCCCTTTTCATGTTCAATGAACCCAGTCGATTGTAGTTCAGTTAAAAAAATAACATGGCTTAGTGTAATGTGTAGTGTAGTCTGTCAACTTTCATTCCCATCCCCCCAAAAGAAGGAAAACTAAAAACCTGGTGTGGGACACGACCAGGCTGAGACCAAGGGAGGGGTCAAACACGTCATCAGTCAGGAGTCCCTTCGCACTCACAAGAGATCTAAATCCAGCCCATCTTGAATTCCTTATCTACCACCAATTTGCTTGGACCGTTAGTAGCTCAGATTCTTTTAGAGAGCTTAAACTTGGCAATAAATCTCCATATCCATTTGATCTGCCTGGATCTTCTGATTTCCCTGGCGCTTAACACCAGCTTTGTGATCTTCACAAAATGTAAGGTAGCTGACCTAAGGTTCAAGTCATGCTCAGATCAGCTCTTTGCTATTATACATACATACAATCAAATTTATATAACTGCCCATCTCACTGAAGGTGTGGTGTGATGCACAACAAAACCACAATATAAAACTACCAGTATATAAAAATCACATTAACCATAAATATTATATAAATGGAATTAGATCTGAACAGGAAGATGGACAAAATAATTTATATTAGTACTTTAGGAGATTACGGAAAGCCACTTGATTTGATTTCTTCTCTGACTTATCTCAGTGTGAAGCTTTTGACATTTTCATACCAAAACAATTTAAAAAGTCAGCTTGTTCTTGGCCACCAAATCCACCAGCTAGTAGCTAAGGAAAGAAATCCAAATGGAAGCGGCTTGCTGAAGACTCTCCTGAGACTGCTGAGGAGGTTTCATCAACCTTGGCCAGGAAAAGAAGACTGACATTTTACAAAAGTAAAGAGATGGTTCAATTCCAATTTGGTAGTGTTTTTTCTCAAACCAACCTGATCTGTTTATGCAGCAACTATGAAGAGGATAGCAGTCTGCCTGGGCTGCAGACTGTGTAGTGCTGTTGTTCTAAAGGCAACCTCATTGCCATGAACAAGAGAGAGAGAGAGAGAGAGAAAGCAAGAGGAAATCCACTGGCTGACACATGATTTCCTGCAGGGGAGGATATTGGTCCGTGTGTGCTGTGCATTGTCGTCCCCATCCCAGGCAGCCAGCCGCCGCTCTGGAGAGAGAGCCTTCGCTCACTTCTGGCTGAGTGCTTTGCTATCTTTTCTGACCCTCTGCCATTGCATCCGTTGCCCTTGGCTGCTGACCCTGAAATTGAGAGGGTTAAAGCTTTGCCTCTTAGGTGGCTGTTGCACACAGAGAGGCAGGCGGGATGTTTGGGAAGGGAGGCTTGCCTGGATTCAGACTGGATTGATTGGATCCATCCAAGCTGAAATCCCATTTGGGGTGTATGTTTCCGGAGGACATTAGTCTCTTCAATTTTATCAGGTGCCATTGGCACATTGAAGTTAAAAGCCGACTTATTTCTTCTCTTTTCAAGGCCCCGGAAGTCTTACGTTTTCCCATCTTAACAAAACAGAACGGCTATGGGTTTGTCCTCTTGTTTTTGCTGATGTAGTTTCCTTGCAGGTCGTCCTTGATTTAAGACTCTCATGGAGCCTGGAATTTCCATGAGGATCGCAAATTGAGACGCCCATGTGATCAGATGCAATTTTACCACCACCACCCCTTTTGTTGCAGTTGCCATTACAAACAAACAACACAGTTGTTAAGGGAATGCAGTGGTTATTAGGTGAATGCCTTGGCCATTAATCAAATCAATATGTTCCTAAACCAAGCAAAAAAGACAGAAATTGGCAAGAAAAAGTCATGAATCGCAGTTACTTGATTGCAAAATGCTATATTAGGCTGTAAAGGTAAGCCAGTTGCCAAGTTCCCAAAATGTGGTCATGTGACTACAGGGGTGTGTGCAGCTGTCGGAACTCTGGAACTGGGTTGCAAGTAGCTTTGGGGGGTGGAGGTCCATTGCAACATTGAATGGTCCTTAAGTGACCAGTCATAAGTTGTGGAAAACCGGGCTTACTGTCCGTTATTTGATTTGCATTTTTCTTCAGTGTTTTTATTAGTCAATTTTAGTCTTGAATTGGATTGACAGCGGAACGAGGTCAGACACAACGTAACTGCACACAGTTTGCAATGATAAGCACATGATGTGATCACAGCGTCTGCTTAAATAGCTTTAAAAGGAATTGGATCAATAAACAAGAAAGGAGATATCTATTTGTGGCTGTTAGCAATGATGAATAATTGGAATATCCTAGTTCAAAGTACGTCTGTCTGACAAATAATAAGGGAAGGCTTTTGGGCTTTTAAAGACCTCCAGCTACTCGGTGCAATAAAAAGAATTTTGGATTAGCATATCTAATGGGTTTATGTAAGAAAGAGCATGTTGTTATTCTCTCCTGATCTGTAAAATAATCCATGTCTGTGTCAATAGCCTGTTTTGTCAGATGTTAAGTTTGGTATGGAATTTAGAACCAAGCGCATTTCAAAAAAATTTCAGCCAAATGTAAATAAACCCATTTGATAAACCTGATACCACCAACACTTAATCTACTTCTGCAAGAATATTATGGGGTGGGACCTACATTTTACCTTATTGAGGATCTTCATTGTTGGATCAAATTTCTTCAGGATGATCTTAAAAAGGAGATGATGATTCAGGATACTAAAGCTTGCAGTACCGATGAGATGATCAGGCCTGTTCAAACCTGTTCAAAATGAGCAGAGAGGGCTACAGCAACTCTCTTAAAGGCAAAAAATATAACGGTTGCGATGTTTCTAGTTTGGATCATAGATAACAGGAGATACAGATCAAATAACGCATGGCCTGGAATATGGGATTAATTAAACATTTTTTGGGGCCTACATTTCATAATATGGAGGTCATCCACTAAATTGAATGATAGATTTGGGACTCCTTAAAAGAAATATATTTCTTTGCACAAAACAGAATTAAACTGTAGAACCCTCTGCCATACTGCCAAAGGGTATCAATTTAAATGACTAGACAAATTAATACAGCAGGGTGGTCTGTATGGCCATTAGTTTGGATAGCTGCTTCTTGGCAAGCTGCATTCTTTGAATACCAACTGCCAGGGAGCAACAGTGGGAGAGGGGCTGTTCCAGCTGGCTGGACTTTAGGTGACCCCAAATGCGGGAGGCCCAAGGCTGATCAGACAGGACACTTTGTGTGTTTCAATGCCCAGGGACCCCTGAATTTAAAGTTTAGTTGAGCTGCGAAGCATGCTACAGGATTTCAGGCCATCCACATGTGCGAGGAGCCAGAGCTCCTCGGTTAACGGCATAATAAAACATAATTAAATTCACAATGGAAACTACAAGTTTCTAGTTTTCATACATGAGGAGGAGGAGGCTCTGGTACCAAAAGAAAACCGTGCAGGGGCCACCTCTCCTCCTCCCAAGGAGCCCCCGTGCTTTTTCCACGGATTGCCAGTCCAAAATTAACCCTTCTTTCAAATTGGCCGTTTTTGGAAAGCGCCACCGTGCATTCTCCCCGCTGCTGGGGGAGAGGGGCCACACACGAAAGAAAAAGAAGCTTTTGCAAAGATCGAAAGGGGGCGCTGCAGAGGCCCTCCCGGGCGGACCTCGGAGACGGCGGTGAAGAGAAACCGGTGGGCCGCTGGCCGGTCATTTCCCATTGACTGGGTGTGAGTTGGCCGGGGCGCGATGTCCGATCTGAGTTGCTGGGAAACTTTGGCGGGCACCTTCTTCCGGCGCTCCAAGAGGTAAGGAGATAAAGGGAAGGAGAGAAGCGCGCATAACAATAGCCTTGGTATCCCTGCCCCCCCCCTTCCAACCTCCCCAACAAAGCTTTTGCTTTCCGTGCGCAATTACGCATCGAGCGGGACCGTCTCTGAGAGGGAAGTAGCCAGACTTTGAAAGACGGGCGTTTACGAAGCGGGGAGTTTGATTTCGGGGAGTGGGGAAGCGGCAAATTAAGACTCGGTAGTTTTGGGAAAGCTCCGGTATCTTTCGGATCTCTTTTGAGAGTTGCCAGGGCTGAGCCGTGGCCACTTTTCTGCTTCACGGGAGGATTGGCCAGGAGAGGAACTTCTCTTTCTCCCATCCCCCGCCCCGCATCTTTTGTTGTTGCTGCTGCTGGGGATATCCAGATTAGGACATGAGCTGCAGCCCATATTCAGCGGCTGTGATGCAGGCGTGCCTCGGTGTGAATGGCTGGTCCCAGGCCTGGCCGGGCCATTTGAGGTCACTTGATCTCATTTGGATATCCGGCAGTGAAAGGGAGCCAAGAGATTTACCATAAAAATCCGGCAATCTGCTTTATTCACAGTCCTGACTGAACTTTGACTGCTCCGCCCCAACTGGATCTTTGGCACCATCCCCCAGGCAGGGTATCCTTCTGGACTAGTTCTGGGGATTGGGAAGCATTGTCTTGCATTGGTTTCCCTCCTTTCTCCATGTCAGTCACTGGTTGTGGGGAGGGGGGTGAGAAGTCTCTGCAGTGTGGGGTGCCTCAGGTTCCCATCTTTTGCTGCTGCTCTTTAACATCTAGGTGAAACTGCTGGGTGGGGCCATTTAAAAACACTACAGGGTGTGATATGGTCAATATGATCTTGATACTCAGTTGTCCCCAACCTTGACCAAGCAGGTGATGCTGTTGCGATGCTGACCCAGTGCCTAGAGCAGTGATGGCTAATCTTTTTCTTCTTGCATGCCAAAAATGGCAAGTGCGCTGGAACTGACAGGACAACGCCTTGCGTGCCCTCAGAAATTGCTCCGCATGCCCCCTGTGGCATACGTGCCATAGGTTCACCATCACTGGCCTAGAGGTTGTGAGGGATGGGGAGGAATGACTCACCCAACCTCTTGGGTTTTTAGTCCTCTCTCAAGATCTAGTGATGTGTTTGTTATCTCTGACTTGCGCTGGTGCACAGTCTGAGGGCTATGTAGCTTCTGCTCAAGGAGCAGGAGACAGCCATGCCTTGGGAGGGGGCTTTGCATCTATCTTGCATGCCAGTTATACTTATTCCTGGACCAAGAGATCTTGTTCAAGAGCAGCCCTATCTAGGGTTTATTGTAGTAGTCTAGGCAGGAAGTGATCGATCATGCCTTGATCACTTCCT
>JANHFT010004990.1:144795-155544 GCA_032467955.1 Pseudoxenodon macrops
AAAAATAATTCCGGTTTCAGTTTCAATTTTTTTTCTATCATCTCCTCAATCCAATTATTAATTTTATTCCAAAACTTTTCCCAAATTTTTTCCCATTGTCCTAATTCTATTGAAAAGTCACTTTTTTCAGTGCCGTTGTAATTCAGACAGTTGCTAAACAAATGGTTGTAACTCGAGGATTACCTGTAATGTGACCATATTGTACCCATTAGTGTCTGTAGCATCTCTGTGAATGGTGGGGCGTGTATCCTTTCAAATACGGCCTTTTGGGGGAATCCAATAATTCTCCATCTCTCTTGCAGAGTGGAAACAAGGTGTCCCTGAGGACGACTGCCCTAGAGAACACCAGCATCAGAGTGGGCCCTGCACGCAAGAATAGTTCCAAGACACGGATGGCCCGCCGGTGTAAGAAGAATCGCAAACGGGACAGCCAGGACAAGTAGGTGGCTGGGATCAGGCAACAAAGTTAATGGTTAATTGGTGTTGAATTGAGGAAGGTAACTAAGATGAGCTTGGAATTGGGTGAGGCCCGGTGCTTTGGAGGAGTGGAACAACTTGCCTCCAGAAGTTGTAAATGCTCCAATGCTGGAAGCTTTGTGAAGTGGTGTAGGGTTTCCTGCCTAAGCAGGGGGTTGGACTGGAAGACCTCCAAGATCCCTTCCAACTCTGTTATTCTATTCTATTCTTTCTATATCTATCTATCTACCTGCCTACCTACCTACACACCTATATGTTGTTGGAACAGAACCTGGTCATCATCTTAATTCAGTAAGGGAGGTCTTTCATGGTTTGTGAGTTGACCCACTTTTTCCTCTACCTGTACTTGTTCTGGATAAAGCTACAGGTTACTTGAACATCCTTGTCCCAGTTTTTCTGGGAGCCCCCTAAAGCCTTCTAAATTTGTCTTGAAACTTTTTACAGAGATTGTCAGCATTATTCCTTAAATATCCTGAAAATAAATACAGCAGTACCTTGGTACTTGTCGTTAATTGATTCCAGAAGATACCAAAAACGAGTACCAAACATTTTTTTCTGATAAGAAATTATGTAGTGAGTCATGAGGCAACTGACAGTGACAAGTTCTAGCTTCTGCGTTGCGTAGCAAACGACCACCAGGACAAAATGTTCATGTCAAAATGAATTGAGTGCCAAATTCAAGGAGTTTCAGAGCAGTTGAGTACCAAGGTACCACTGTGTATAAAATCTCACAATATTCTTATCCATTGAGTCAGCTGCAGTGACTGTAACCCTCAGAGCTGCAATCTTTTAAAATAGAATAAATATATATATATATATATACCCTCACCCACAAGAAATTCTTCCTTCCCTTATGTTCTTGCTTCAGTGATGTTTTATCTGTTGATGCTAAAACTGGCTGAGTAGGACAGGACAATGATTTGAAGTCTACATTGAGATACAGCTGATAAATCACACCTCAAATCAACCATCGTTCTGGTAAGTCTCAGCCTAGTTCAGTGATGGCGAACCTTTTTCTTCTTGCGTGCCAAAAATGGTAGCGCGTGCACATGCTGGCACACAACCCTCCCACACACACACTGCACTGTGCATGCGCACATTCCCCGTGCATGCGCCCTACCATTGGGCCGTTTTTCGCCCTCCGGAGGCTTCATGAGGCTTCCCTGATGCCTCCAGAGGGTGAAAAACGGCCCAATGGGATTTCTGGTTTGCCCGTTGGGCCTTTGCAGGGAAGGCTCCTGAAGTCTCTGGAGGAACAAAAATGGCCCTATGGGCAAACCGGAAGTCCGTTCCCGAACTTCTGGTTTGCCTGTTGGACCGTTTTTTGCCCTCCAGAGGTTTCCCTTGAAAGCTCCTGAAGCCTCCAGAGGGCAAACAACGTCCGAAAATCAGCTGGCCAGCGTACAAATGCATGCTGGAGTTGATAAGGCAACGCCTCGCGTGCCCTCAGAAATGGCTCCGTGTGCCACCTGTGATACGCGTGCCATAGGTTCGCCATCACTGGCCTAGTTCTTCAGATGTTGGAACCTTTAGCAAGTGTCCTTCTACCCTTCTCCTTCCTAGACGGAAATCCCTGTTCAAGAAGATCTCAAAGCAAACTTCCGTTCTGCACACCAGCCGCAGTTTTTCCTCTGGGCTCCATCATTCTCTCTCATCCAGTGAGAGCCTTCCTGGATCCCCAACGCATAGCTCATCCCCTGGATCTACCGCTTCTTGCCGCAGCCCTGTCCCGGATTTTGTGCCAGGTAGGATCTTGTGAATCTCTCACTAAGTCCTTTTCCCACCTAGACTTCTTCATCAGCTACGTCTGTTGCGATGAATAAAAGTTGTAAGAGCCGTGGTGGCGCAGTAGTTAGAATGCAGTGTTGCAGGCTAACTCTGCCACCTGCCAGCAGTTCAATTCTCACCTGCATAAGATTGACTCATCCTTCCGAGGTCGGTAAAATGAGGACCCAGATTGTTGGGAGCAATAAGTTGACATTTGTAAACTGCTTAGAGAGGACTGTAAAGCACTATGAAGTCAAGTGCTATTTCTATTTTCCCCCCTAAAATTATATGTTCTATTCTGCAGACCACCTCGTTTATTTTCATTTCCACTCAAACTGAACACATTATCCTTTATGTTAAAAAAAATTCACACAGATAATCCTTGATATAGTTGAGTCTATTTCTATTGCTAAGTGAGACATTTGTTAAGTGAGTTTTGCCCTGTTTTATGAACTCTCCTGCCACGGTTGTTAAGTCAGTAACACAGTTGTTACGTGACTCTGGCTTCCCCATTGACTTTGCTTGTCAGTAGGTCACAAAAGGGGATCACATGAGCCCAGGACACTGCAACCATCATAAATACGAATCAATTGCCAAGCGTCTGAATTCTGATCATGTGACTAAGGGGATGCCACAACAGTCGTGTGAAAAACTCATAAGTCACTTCTTTTTTTATTGCCATTATAACTTTGAACGGTCACTAAGCAAACTTGTATTTAAGTGGGAAGCTTTTTGGAAGTAATTCCTATTAAAAAGTTTAGCATTTATGTTTATCCATCTATTACACCCCAGTTGCTCCTGATTGTATCAGCACATCCTGTTGCTTTTAGGACTCCCTTCTCAAGCTGCTGGTGGAATAATTATTTTCATTAAAGAGTAAAGCTTCAGACTTTGTTTCCTGCTGTAACTGTGAATTAATTACTGAAAAGAAAGTTAAGACTCCTCAGTTTACTTCTTTACTTTGACCAAAAGGTTAATTTTTAATCTTTATTATTAACAGATTTATCTTTTTTATCAAAGACATTTAATTAAAAACAATGCAAATGCAAAAAACAAATGACAGGCACAAAACAAGAAAAAAAATAAGGGGTGCCACCACTGAGAAGGACAAATCATTCGGTTTTGTAGATAAAATTCCCTCAGTGATGGAACTCTCAATGAGGTTTCTCTTCATAATCCAACTGAACAGGTACATTCATTTCAAAGTAGTGGCCTTGAATATATCTAGGCCCTAAGCCCGTGATGGCGAACCTATGGCACGCGTGCCATATGTGGCACACGGATCCATATCTGAGGGCACGCAAGGCATTCCCCTATGTCATCTCCAGCGCGCATGCGCATGCTGGCCAGCTAATTTTTAGCCTTCCAGAGGGTGGGGGGAGGCCATCTTTCGCCCTCCCCAGGCTTCAGGAAAGCCTCCTGAACCCTGGGGAGGTCGGAAAACGGCCCAACAGGCCTACCAGAAGTCCAGAGTGAGACCTGCACGCATGCGCCAAGGGGGACAGCACGGGGGGGAGAGCATTGCATTATGAGTGTAGGCACATGCAGTCATGACCCCCCCACCCCGCTCTCCCTCCGCTTTTGCCATGCAAAGGCAAAAAGGTTAGCCATCACTGCCCTAAGTCTTATAGGATGATAATTATTTTCTGGATCTTTTTAATCAAAATGTTTTGATTTATTGAAACTTTAAGCATGAGCATTAATACCACATTTCTTTGGAAATGGTGTCTCCAGCCATGTATTAATGCATCAAGCTTTTAAAGGCTTCTTAGATTAAAATAATTCTAGGCTAACAGTTTGAAATACGTATTTTGTATGTTTGTACTTTTAATATAAAGGAAGTCATCAGATAAATACAGTACGTGCCTCCTAATTGCTTCTATTTTTGTCAGATTCTGTCTCACCCCAGAGCCCTTCTCCATCGTCCAGCACCCCGACTTCTCCAGCAGGACAGATCCGACCAAGTTCCCTACACGGCTTGGCACCAAAAGTCAACAGTCATCGGTACAAGGTTGGGCGCCGCAAGTCAACCAGCAGCATCCCACCTTCCCCATTGGCCTGCACTCCTTCCTCCGCTCCCCAACCTCCTTCCCCACAAAGATCCCCTTCGCCACTCCCGTTGTTTACAAAAAACGTCCAGACGTTCCAAGGCAAGACCTTGTCTCCACCTACAATGGTCCGTCAAGTATCCCGGCCTCGCAGTGCAGACAGCTCTCGTTCCCCACTCCTCAAACGAGTCCAGTCAACGGAGAAAATCCCTACTTCCCTTGCCGAAAAAGTGGTTGGCAGCCGAAAGCTCACCCTGGAGACGCCCAACTTGGGAAATGGAGGTGCCAGGGAGAGCGGCATGGTCACCGTGGGAGACGCTGGCATTTCTCGACTTCGGGACTGGTCTGAGGAACGTCATGATCGAGACCACGAAGTAGTGGTGATGCGGCGGCTGAACTTATCTGAACGCCGGGACTCTTTCAAGAAGCAAGAAGCAGTCCAGGAGGTGAGCTTTGATGAGCCAGAACTTACACCCAGTGGTGAGGCCCAAGTAGAGAGTAAACCTGGAGACCGGCAGCATGGATCTCATGCAGCTTCCTGGGTAGAGGCCAGGCCTTGCTGTTCGTCTGTCCCTGATCCCCAGGTGCCCCTCGTGCCCGACATTGCCGTGCAAGGGGATGAGCCAGCAGGAATCACAGCCACATGGGAATGCCAAGGATCGTATCCTGTCCATCTGGAGGCCCGGGTCTACACTGAGCAAGATGATGGGACAATGGCCGTTGAGTACAAGAGTGTCTCCTCCCAACACTGGGGAAATTGGGAACAGAGAGAGTCTTCTCCCACTGTTGCAGTCACACACAGGACAACCCATGGGGAGAAGGCAGTGAACCCACCTTCACCTTCCCTGAAGTGGCAATTACCGGAGAATTTGGAAAAATGACTGGAAGACCTGTTAAAACCACTTGTTCCTAGCGGACTAAAGGGGGTGCTTCAAAGAAAGTAAGCTAATGCCAAGGATTGAGAACTTTGGGGTCCCATTTTCATTCTGCTGATGGGGTCCTTTCCAGCTATTTACCACTTCCTCCTCCTGCTTGGGCAGCACTCACAGGGGTAGGGTTGGTGGTGATTGAGGCTGGTGGAGATAAAGGCAATGCTGCTTTTTTACTAATTAGAAAACATTCCCATTTCATTCAGATTTGGGGCTAACAGGTTTGGTTCTATTTGGTGCCCTAAAACCAAGCATTAAACTTTCCCATCCATCCCGTACCCTGAGTATCTTCCGGAGCATGAATACACTCCACAATTAATAATTTTCCCCACTGTCCCCTTGGCTACTGCCGAATGTGAGAAAAGGTAATAAATGAAATAGTAAATATCTTTCCTGCCTTGTGTAAGTAGCTAGGGGCACAATCTGTGCATTCTAGGCAGCCTCTTCTCTTGCATTGAAACTGGTCAAAGGAGGAAATGTAGCAATGGTTGGAAAACTCCAAATCCCAATTCTGTGACACCTGTAAACGTTGCAGTGCCTATGTATGCCGTTGATACCCTAACCTAACGCCAGCTCTTCTTGTCTTGCAAATATTTGATCGAAAATTGAGGGGGGGAAACCAAGGAGGTAAACAAGGAAAGAAAACCAGCGTGGTCCTGTTCATTTTATATCCAGAAACTTTCATAGGAGAAATTCAGAAGTCTTCGGTTCCATTGCATTATCTTTTCTATCTTATGACCTTGAGATTTTCTTTTGGGGGAACTGTTGTGGGGGGGGGGTCCCATTTCGTTGTATCATAGTTATTGTGGAAGAATAAGGTGAGGTTCTTCATCCTGCACTATTTCTAGGTCTTCTGCAAAATCCCCCCGAAATTGGGGGAATGAGATTTGGAGAGCATCTTCTCTCTCTTTACATCTTCTCTGCAGCAAATGGAAACTTCTTGGGAGGGTGTGTGTGTCCTCAAAAAGGTTTTGAATGAGTCTGTCTTTAAATATGAGTGAGACACGTCAACACACCTTCTGTGATGACCCGGGATATTGCACAAAGGCAACACAGCCAAAGAATAAGTCCCTTTATTAGCATCAAACTTTGCTCCCAATGTCCCTTTTACTCTCTGATCTGGAGAAAAACTCTCCCACAAACCTGTAACAGCCTTTGACTGAAAATACTCCAGTCCAATTGTTATAAGCAGAAAAACTTCCAACTATAAATCCAACAAGGCAAGATAAGGTAATTAAACCGGCAAGACAAACAAGATAAGGAATTTCAGAAGTGAAGTAGCATGGCAGTAAATCAAACCAGTTGGAAGGATGCCAGGAACTCAGATAAAGCAGTTAACAGAAGATGAACTTGGTGTTTGTTCTCAACAACTGCCCCTCCCATTTGCCTCCTTTAAACTCCATCCCCAGGTGTGCCTTGTGAAGGGAATTGGAGCCCTTTCCTCCATTGTAAGCCATGCAACCCACATTGCTCTCTTCTCCATTCTTCCTTACATGCCCTAGGATGAGGAAGGAGTGGGCCTTTGTCTTCATCAGAATCCCCTCTCCCTTGTTCTACCTCTCCCCTGCTCTGCCCAGCCTGACTTTGCCCTTTCCCAGTTTTCTCTAAAGCCAACAGAGCCAGTCTCTCTCTCTCTCTCTGTCAGCTGTTCATCTTCCATCTCAGAGTCAGACTCCGATGGGGGCATGATACCTTCCAAATGATGCACTCATTCTCAGGAGGTCACAGCCGAATTCATAGAGGTTCAAATTCAGCAAAGTACAACCGGTCAACTTAGGACCGGTTGTTTAACAACAGTTCAACATTATGATGGACTCAAAAAAAGCTACCGGTTGTCTTCAAAGTTATGACTGCCATACCACCCCTGCAGTCATGCAGGTACTTGGCAACCTGGCTCACTTTTACAACCAGTTGCGGTCTCTCTGCGGTTATGTGATCGCAGTTTATGACATTCTTTAATGACATCCGGTCACATGTTGACTTGATTTATGACCGCAACAACTTATAACTAAAATCCCAGGCTCAATTGTGGTCCCAACTTGAGGGCTAGTCAGTTCTTATTGGCATTTCCAATGAAGGATCTTAAGTATCAGGATAAGAAATATCTTTCTCTCTGCGTGAGACTTTGCCAGCATTGACAGTTTCGGCTTAGATGGTTCAAAGGTTTGATCTAGGATAAAACAACTCTAATTTGCCATTCCAGGTCCTATTTTGTCCTGGTTGCTTCTTTTAAATTCCCAATAATATCTGGGAACAGAGGTGGTATTCAGCTGGTTCAGACCGGTTAAGGCGAACTGGTAGCAGAAATTTTGAGTATTTCGGAGAACCGACAAATACCACCTCTGGCTGGCCCCGCCCTCCAGCCCCCGCCATTCCCTGTCCTATATTCCCTTGTTTTTTTAGCTCAGCTGATTAGCGCGGCAGAGCGGATTTCCGCGCCTCAGCTGAGCTAAAAACTGCTCAGCTCACCAGCGCTGACACCAAGGACAGTCCTTGAGTGCTGGGCGTGCACGAAGCGTGTGCTCTCGTAGAACCGGCAGGAAAAGATTTGTAATCCCACCACTGCCTGGGAAGTTGCAGTTGCAACACACCCACAAAATGCCAAGTTGGAGCAGGCTGTCCTATTTTCTCAAACACAGATACAGTGGAACCTCAGTTCACGACCGTAATCCGTTCCAGGACTTCGGTTGACACTCAATTTGGTCGTGAATGGAAGCAAGACTGACTGTGCATGCGCACGCACACCAAAAATGGTGCAGCAGGAGAAATCGCCGTGGCTGTGTTTGATCGTCAACCAAAGATATGTTCGTGAACATAGTCAAACACTTAGTGGATTTTTTGTTCGGAAACCGATTTGGTCGTGGACTGAGGCGTTTGTGAACTGAGGTTCCACTGTATCCAGGATTATTTTTAAAGTTTAATCTGTTGTAAGGATGGGTCTCTGCAGATGAATGTGGCTTGGTGGGCAGTTGGGTGAGAGTCAGAAGCAAGATGTTTCTGAAAGTGTATATCCAGCTCTGCATTCTCTCTTTCTAAGGTTCATTGAATACTTAAAACGGGATACAGGTAATCCTTGACTTATGTCCACAATTGGACTGGAATTTCCATTGTAAATCATCATGATCATAAGTAGAAGGAAATCCAGTGTTATTATTGTTTTTCTGGCAGTCATGTAGCAAATTAGATTGTCATTAAACAAATCCAGTTTCCCCAGTGGGTGCTTTTTGTTAGAAATCGGTTTTAAAAAAAGGGTCAAATCACAATCACGTGTCCACAGGACATTGCAACCGATTGTAAATGTGAGTCAGTTCCCAAGCCCTTCGATTGCGATCCTGCAACTGGGGAGATGATGCGACAGTCGTTAAGTGTGTGTGCACATCATTAAATTGCTTTTTCCAAGGTCATTGTAACTTCGAACCATTGTTAAATGAACAACTGAAAGTTGAGTTCTGCTTGTACATCTTTCCCCGATATCCCCCGATAATATTCTTTTCCTCGAATGCTACTCTTGGTTCCTTATCCTTTTCCAAAACCACAAAATCAAGGTCTGATGTAGTCACGGTGGTTGAACTGCAGTTATTTCCTAATGTTCAGATGTCTTCTAATCACCAGTTTGTGGTCCTCTCAATAACTTATTTTACCCAAAGCACATTTATAACTGCTGGCAGCAGTACACCCTTTACATTTTGTTTCATTGGGGAAAGCTCTGTTTCTCCTCTTTTTTTTCTTCTTTTTTGCTAATTTTTAAGCTCTTATTTGAGCAGTTGCCCAGCACATGAAGGAAAACTGGCTTCTTTTTCACAGAAGGGAGGAACTAGGCTTGATGGCTCCGAAGTAAAAAATTCATAGAAAACTGTCACTGACACATGATAAATGCTTTCCCAGAGGGAAGGAGTTGGATGGTAAGAACTCTGAATCCTGTTTCCTAAACCATTTTCACAAGAATCCCATCACATTTGGAAAACAGAGAATAGCGAATTCTCAGTTTCATCACTGGTGACCTCTCAATTATACCAGTGCCTACAGGAGTTGGCCCCAAAGAGTTCTTCTTTAAAATGACCACTCAAGGAATGAGAAATGTACAGGTAGTCTGCCACTTGCAACCACGATTGAGTCCAAAATTACTGTTGCTAAGCAAGGCAGTTGTTAAATAAGTTTTGCCCCATCAGAGCCGTGAGTTGTAAAAGTGCAGAATTGCAGGCAAATTCTGCCAACTGCCAGCAGTTCGATTCTCACCGGCTCAAGGATGACTCAGCTTTCCATCCTTCTGAGGTCAATAAAATGAGGACCCAGATTGTTGGGGGCGATAAGCCGACTCTGTAAAACCGCTTAAGAGAGAGCTGTGAAGCGGTATATGGGTCTCAGTGCTATTGCTATTTTACTACTTTGCCACAGCTGTTAAACAAATCACTGTGGTTGGTAAGTGAATCATGCGGTCATTAAGTGAATCTGGCTTTTCCCCCATTGACTTTGCTTGCCGGAAGCCAGCTGGGAAGGTTACAAATTGTGATCACATGATTCCAGGTTAGTGCAGCTGTCATATATATATATATACATGCCAGTTGCCAAGTGCCCGAATTTTGATCATGTGACCATGGGAATGCTACAGTGGTTATAAGTGTGAAAACTGGGCATAAGTCACTTTTTTTCAGTGCTGTTGTAACTTTAAACGGTCACTAAACAAATGGTCGTAAGCCAAGGACTACCTGAAACACGTACCGATAATGACTTGGTTTTGGCCAACGACAAAGCCAAGAAGGTGACTCCATTCTGCCAGTTTAACATGGAAGAAGAACAAACTATCTACTCCTTACTCGACTAAGGTGGGGAGGTGCTGACCCACCACCACTGGCTCTCGGGACCTCCTTTTCCTCCTTTTGTTCAAAAAACTTCCCTTCAATGCCAACGACATAAGGTGGCACCAGTTCAGGCTCTCCTTTCCCGCCAAGCCACAATACTGGTTGGTCTGGTTTTTTTTCTCGGAAAATATTTTAGCTGTAGGCCATGGAAAGAGTTTTCAGGATTTGATTGGTTCCCTTTGCTGGACAGTAGAGACCGAATTTTGTCTGGTGCTGGAAATCCTGTGCCTAGAGGCTCACATTCATGGTCGCCCAGCCCAGGAACGCTTAATGGCTCTTCGTGATCTGCCAGGAGGTCAGAGTGTAAAGATTTCCTTGAGCCACGCTTGGTTTCATCTGGCTTTACAAACATGTTCCTGTAGTTTTCTTGGCGACAATATGATGTGGATCGTCATTTTTGGGGGAGGGAATTTTTTAAAATGTCCAGTTGAGCACACAACTAGGGCAGGGGTGGGTTGTAAATTGTTTTGTTGCTGGTTTGCTCAGGGTTGCGCATCGTGCACGCGTGAGAAGCGCATGCATGCGTGCTCGCACAGCAGTCAAAAAATAGCTTCGGCGCAGAAGCAAAATTCAAAATGGCAGTGCCCACGAAGACCCCAAAGGACTAGGCTCCGTGACGTCATTGCCGAGTTACTCACGGTTCTATAGAACCGGTAGGAACCCACCTCT
>JANHFT010004990.1:214199-224719 GCA_032467955.1 Pseudoxenodon macrops
TGTCAGGAAATTTCTCCTTAATTCTAAGTTGCTTCTCTCCTTGATTAGTTTCCACCCATTGCTTCTTGTCCTACCCTCGGGTGCTTTGGAGAATAGTTTGACTCCCACTTCTTTGTGGTAACTCCTGAGATATTGGAACACTGATATCATGTCTCCCCTAGTCCTTCTTTTCATTAAATTAGACATACCCAGTTCCTGCAACCGTTCTTCATATGTTTCAGCCTCCAATCCCCTAATCATCTTTGTTGCTCTTCTCCACACTCTTTCTAGAGTCTACATATCTTTTTTACATAGTGACGACCAAAACTGAATGCTGTATTCCAAGTGTGGCCTTACCGAGGCATTATAAAATGGTATCAACACTTCCCGTGATCTTGATTCTATTCCTGTGTTTATTCAGCCTACTGTGTTAATAGGTGTTTCTCAAGCTCAGCAGCCTTACGATTCGGACTCCCATCTCCCGGGATTCCCCAGTCAATCAACTTATGCTGGCTGGGGAATTCTGGGAGTTGGAGTCCAGGCATCTTAAAAGTTGCTCAGCTTTGTGAAAACGCTGGTATTAGGAAGCGGAGCTCAGCGCTTTCAAGAGGCTGGAATCGAGCGAGGCAGGCGCGGGGAAGAAGATGCCTCTTGAGGCCCTGGGAGCAAATGTTTCTCCTTCGAGCACAACCAAGCCCAGCGCCCTCCTTCCTGCCTTGGTGCATCAGCCGAGCCAACCCTGTCCAGCAAACACCGGCCGGGGTCCCGAGTGGCGATCTTCGGCCGCCCCTTCTCTGCACCCCCCCCCACCTCTCCCGCAAGCCAAGGAGGGTCGGAGGAGGTGCCGGGGGCGGGCCGGGGGAGGTATTAGGCAGGGCCCCCGGATCGAGGCGGGGCTGCGGAAGAAGCAAGGCACCGGCGGAGCTGCGGGGCCGGGCAGCCAGAGCGAGAGGCTGAGCTAGTAGCAGGGAATCTCGCTCTTGCTGCTCCTGCGGGGAAGAAACCCGGCGCTGCTCGGACGGGGCGGCTGCTGACTGCAGCGCTCGGCATCCTTCCCTCTCTCTCCATCTCCTGCTCCGGCCGTCCCGAGGGAACAAAGGGCGCCCGGACCCAGCGCGCCATGCCCGGCGGCCGCATCTGCTGGATTCTTCTGCTCCTGCCCTTGTGCAGCTTCGGCGAGATCGGCGCCCCGAGCCCGCCCAGGCAGTGAGTAGCTACGCGCAGCCCTCGGGATGCCATTCCCTGGGAACAAAGCGCACCGAGCAACGGCTCCGCTTCGCCTTGCTCCTTCTCCGCCTTGTCTTTCCTTTCGCGTCAGGAAGAGTGTTTCTGAGGAAGGACTCTTGCTTGCCGGGGTAGCCGTGAGGCATACGCAGAGTTCCTTTTTCCTTTCTGGAAATCTCCCGGCTGCAAAGGACAGGGGCACCCGAAGAGGAAGGTTATATATAACGTGTGCAATGCACGCGCGTTCACACGCACACGGTTTTAGCGAGCAAATGTTTGAAACAACAGCCTTTATCCTATGCGGGATAAATCGTGGTCCCTAAAAAGTTGCACGCTCTTTGCTTTTATTCAAAACCGCGTCTTTGCTGTCCTTTACCGTTTATCAGTTTAACGACCGTTAAAAACTATTTTTTCCCAGGCTTAGACTTGGGATGGGTTTGATGTTTATTCTTTCTGTTTCGAGAACCAAACAATCCGATTTTTGGGTGGGTGGGTAGGTGGATCTAATTCAGGGATTGAATTTAGAAAAAAATTAATCTGGCCTAATTCTGCCTTTGCCTGATGTGGTGGCATCCAAAAAGCAAGCCAGGGGAGATGGGTGGGTTTTGACATCACATTTCTGGGGTGAACTGTATAACATTTGAAAAGCGCTTCTTGTAGCAATGTCACCAGTTGCGTGTTGGGTTCTCCAGGTTGCGTTGTTTACAAAATGGTCTGGCTGCTTTGCTAACAGAAGCCTGGATATGTAGCTAAACTCAGTTCAGATAAACATTCATTGGCTAGCTAGAAGGAGAAACGTTTCTGGGAGAAGATGCAGAAAGTACAACTTGTGAAGTGCAAGATTTCTTTTGGTGGCTAGCAAGTACTTATGTTTTCCTGAGATAAACTATGCAAAAATCATTGCCTATGATAAATTATGCAGACATCATTGCATGCTATTTCTCTCCCCCCCCTCCATTACCCTACAATCAAGTTTGTCACACCAGGCTACTTGGTTGTAACTCCTTCACAAATGTTAAGTATTAACCAGCCGCTGACACTTCCTTTGTGAGGAGCACATGACATTTTGCTTCTAAGCTTTAAATTCTGAGACCCTCTTTGTACATTTTTTTTGTTTTTTGTGTGATCCCGGCAACACATCTATTCTCCACAAGTTGGGGCAATATTGCCTAATTCTCAAGCCAGTTCCCAAAGCAAGGTTAATAAACTTTGCTTTGTTTTTTATGATGTGGTTAAAGGCACACCAAGCTGGTACGAGGCAAAGTTAGGTTCTCGAGATGCCTTAGCAATTCCTTCTCAATGACTAAATGCTTCAGCCCGTACAGATTCCAAAAGCAATACCTTTCCTTTTAAGATCTGTCAAAATAGTTAGCAAGTCAGAGGCTGTCCTAGCATTTGTGACTGCATTTCTGTGCAATGTGCATTCTTGGTGTGACTCTTTCTAAGCCCTAAGCAAAAAAAATGTCAGAAATGCTTGACTGACAAAAAGATTAACAGTGATGGGTTTGTTTTTTGTTTTTTTAAAGTGCACTGACTTTTAGGAGCAGAACAATGGCATTTGCAAGACAATGACAGCATATTGGAAGAAGAATTTTAAACTACATGTGTTCCGCACATGGGATCATCGCCCACAGTGGATGTGGCCACTCACAGCTGTTTGCCTAATAGAAGCAGATGTATTTTTTATTCCTCTCTCCATCCCACCCCCCTCCTGATACGGAAAACATGGCCAAAGATTTACAGTTAGAAAATAAAATATATGTATTTTTAGCCTGGTAATATGAGGAAAACATGCTATATCCTACCCTCCATGGTTCTTAGCATGCCCAACACAATCTGAATGATGCACACCCAGGAGATCTGAACTTTTGCAGTTGTAATGGGATCTCCATGGCAATGCATCCTGCTGAGGAAGAAACACAAGACTTGGAATTTGAAAGAAGACAGGGTTGGGAGCTATAAAATAGCATGACCCTCAACCCCTGGGGTGCCTATTAATCTCCAGTTAGAGAGACCCAAGGGCTGGGCCAAAACGAAACAACTAGTTAAAATATGTTTTAAAGCGTGTGACGTGAAGAGCTGTCTCCCCGTGAAGGGTCTTCGGAGAGCGGTAGAAGCGGGGTGAGGGAAGCTGATGGATATCGTGATGTCACGAGGAGGGCATAAATAATTCTGCAAGAACCTGAGGATATTGTTCAGGCTTTTGTGAAGCTCTAAAGAGAGCACTATGAGTAGTAAACACACACTATCTTAGCCTTGTAACAGAAGACAGAGAATGCTTCTGGCCTTATGCCAGGAGAATGAAACAATAGACAAAAACTTGATAAGTATGACTATACCCAGGAGAGCCAAGAGGACAATTTAAATAGCAGCAGGAGATCTTTAAGATTCCTCCCATAAACACAGAATTAATGTTTTACTCAGGGGGGGAAAAATGAGATCAGGGGGGGGGGAGTGCAAGATTTCTTGAGNNNGGAGTGCAAGATTTCTTGAGCATCCATTCCTTCATCTTTTAATGCAATCACAAACTTCTCAAATTCCAGCCTCCCTCATGAAATACGTTTCAGAGTCCCTATCTATTACCTAATAGCCTTTAGAAGGTTCTTTTACAGACCTTTTGTACCTCCTGGACTCTGTGTGTCTTTACGTGTATGTGTTTGAGAGAGAGGGAGGGAGAGAAATTAAGAAAAGCAATCATGTCCGTTGTTTGAGAGCATCTATCAGGTTTTATCGTTTCTTGCCTTTCCTCCCGATAGCAAATGATAAACGTTAGCACTGCCTCCCATCTGTGTTACTGTACAAAAATCCTTGGGATAATGGATGGTTCCCTTGGGTGGGATAATCCTGAAGTCCGTAAAATGGTTTCCAAGATAAGCACGACGTTTCCTTGCCATGAAATTTCTTCACCACCACCACCCCATCCCTCTCTTCTTTTGCGCATCCCTACAGATGGGAGGAGCTGTTTTACAAAATACACATTGTGAATGATGCTCTTTTCATAGTGTTGACTTTTGATTCCCCCCCCTTTTTTTTCCCAGGGGCTACTTGATTGCGGTGCCTTCTGTTTTCCGATCAGGTGTTGAAGAATCTATTAGTGTGACTATTTTTAATCCAGTCAGGGAGACAACGGTCCAGATCCAACTCGTCGTCAAAGGAGAGATGATGGCTCATGCCCATGGAGCAATTCTAGGTAGGCTGCCATTTATGTATATAGTACATAATTGAACGATACCATGTTTTCCCGAAAATAAGACCTGTCCCAAAAATAAGCCCTACCTTCATTTTTTACACATATCCTTCAGGAAAGGCCTCTGATGGCAAAACGACGCTGCATGCGTCAATCCGGAGCTTGTTTCTCAACTGCAGAGGCCTTTCCTGAAAACCGCTAACAGCGAAACAGGCCAGGGAGCTGCGCGCATCAATCCAGAGCTCATTTCTCAGCTGCAGAGCCCTTTCCTGAAGGCCTGTGATGGTGAAATGGAGGCCAGGGGCAAGCGGCGACAAGCAGCTGCAGAAGAAGTGGGCTGGCAGCTGCCACATGAGCTCCTGCTGGGCGGGGCTGTTGGTGCCGCCACTGCGAGATGAGGCAGTGGAAGACATCCCCTTAAAATAAGACCTAATGCCTCTTTTGGTGGCAAAAAAAAGACTGGGTCTTATTTTTGGGGAAACTTGGTAGTAGAGCAAAGCTGTTTGGATTCATCAAGGAAAAATGGTTGAATTTGCTAAGGACATAGAACCACAGTTTTGTGGAATACTTTATTGCAATGTTTCTTAACCTTGGACTCTTGAAGATGGGTGGACTTCAACTCCCAGAATTCCCCAGCCAATTTTGCTGCTTGGGGAACTCTGTGAGTTGAAGTCCACGCATCCTCGAGGACCCAAGGCTGAGAAACACTGCTTTATTGGATATCTGATACCCAATTTGTTGTGTTCATACCCCAATTCATCCTTTGCCTAAATGCTTCTGTTTTTTTTTTTACTGCAAGTCCATCACTATAATAATAACAGCAGCACATAGTTGCAAAATACTAATAATACAAGCTCCGCATTTCATTTAGTGCCACAAATATGTATCACCTAGGTTTAAGTGTGTGTTTTCCTGTTTGTAAAGGACTAGGGTTTTAGATTTTTTTATAGCTACTTGTACCATTTTGTCAGTTCTATATTTCTTCTAATGTCCTTAGTGCAAAATTAGAAGCGGGTAGCAATATTCAGAAAGTCAAATATTAGCAATGTCAGTTCATAAAGAAGTGTGACTTTACCACATACTATGGTTGTCAAGGGTATAGTTCTGCAACAAAAGTCTAAACTGAGCATTGCAGGAAATGGGTAAATTATTTTGCAAAAAAAACAATAAGCAAAAACAATATTGTGCTTATTCCCCTCCCCCCCACCAGAAATAAATCCTATTGTTCTTCATGGGATTTATTTTCAGAAAAGCAGGCATGGGATTATAGCCTGAAACGTTAAACGCTATTCCCAGATATGTCTCCCTCACTTAATTCCTTTTTTAAAGAATTTGCTATAATTTATTTTCTGTAAGGATGCTTGTGGTCCCGAAATCAGTCTTCCAGTTCTGGGAAAGAAAATGCCATTAAAATTTAAATATTTTTGCGACTCATACAGTAATTCAAAAAGTAGAGATTACAAACAAATCTTCTGCTATTATGCAGGCCAACATTCCTGAAATTAAAACCGGAAAGCCACGGAGCATCTTTCTTTGGCTGCTTGTATGTCAATTATTTAAAAATACCCTTGAAATGTACCATTCCAAAGTGAATCATGTACTTTATAAGTAATTCCATTATCTAAGTGTCGTGTGCCAGCAGACTTTTTCACAACCGTATGAGAACTGAGGAAGCTTTAAAATCGTAGCTCATTCATCCAAAAGGCTTTGTTGATAGCAGCTGTTTTCTGTTGTCATCTTTGCCGCAAACAGCTGCTTTTGATGCTTGTTGTGTCCCACAAAAGGTGCTTCCATGTCCTTTCCTCTTCTAGCAATTGCAAATGTAGCATTTATGGGCAAGTGTGAAGCTGCAGCACAGGCCTCTTAGGTTTGACATTCATGTTATTGGGAACTTAGCTCAAGAATATCACCATGATTCCTGTCTCCAGAATGGGGTGCTTTGTACATATGTCTGAGCCCTCACCCTTTCCTTCTGAGATTCATAGTTGAGAGGTGATGCTCATGCCAAGGGTAACCGTGGACCTTGGGTATTTCTTTTGTCAAGGCTTTTTGACTTTCTGGTATCTTGCAGCTGAACTGGCAATTATAGCCAGAACAAACACATTTATATTTTTGCTGAATATCTCTGCTAGGTTTGTTACTCATTTGTATTAAAATAGGAAAATAGTAAAAATATTTAGCTTTATGGGACTTCAGTGGGAGAAAAATAATGATTCTAAACCCCTTCTCCTTTATCTTGCAGGTAAAGGAACAATCAAGCTTAAGGTGAGTTCTTATAACTTAGTTGGAACTATCAGGTACTTACAACTTACCATATTTTTTGGAGTATAAGACGCACCTTAGTTTTTGGGGAGGAAAATAGGAGGAAAAAATCTGCCTACCAGGTATTCATCTGGCTAGCATCCTTAGTCTGGTCAGCTTCAGCACATTATTTTATCCCCTGGTTAGGACTGGGGGAAAAAAGCTTATTTGGAGAGCGTAGCAATGAAAATAGGCTGCGAAGATCGCTTCACTCTTCATCACCTCGTTAGGACTGAAAAAAAAGCTACATTCGGAGTGTAAGACGCACCTGAATTATCAGCCCCAATTTGGGGGAGAAAAGGTGCATCTTATACTCAGAAAAATACGGTAATTTAAATATTCTAACAGTGCATACATCTAAAAGTACATTATGGTCAAAGAACTTCAAGCTAACTAAGTAGGCTATTGATTAATTGATATGGGGTAGTGGTTAAGGCACCAGGCTAGAAATGGGAGGCTGCAAATTCTTTTCTTGCCTTAAGAACAAAGAAGGTCTAGGGTGAATTTCTGCCAGACACATTTTTTTAGCTCTAGTTAGAAGACAATGGCAAGACTTTTTTTTAAAAGCCTTGCCCAAGAAAACTGCAGTCACCGCGAGTCCACACTAACTTGAAGTAATGCACATCATTTTACATTCCTGATGTTGGAGTGTGATTTCATGGTTGTTTTCATGTAAATTGCAAGCTGCCAAGGAAGCAGGATAGAACGATTGGTCATGATAAAATGATTTTTTTTAAATCACTTTGCTTCAGCAATGTTTTCTTTACCATAGAATCTAGGTTATTATTATTATCTTTAAGTGAAATGGGAGATACCAAAACCACCAAAATCTTCAATAGGAAATCTCTTTGCTGAACGTGAAAAGTTCTAATGCGCCTTTCTCTCAAGAAACAATGACAAACCGCTTCTGAAAAACTTTGCCAAGAAAAGTGCAGGGAACAACAATACAGGCATTCATTAGGAATCAACACCTCTGATTGAAAATATTCTAATATTCATAGTGTAGTTGAATATAGATGTTTGGAATCCAATGTTAACAAGTCAGACTAGCATTCTAGGGAATGTGAACAAAAACCACATTAAAAAAAAAAAGAAATGAAGGAAAAGTTTGGAAGAAGTCAATATTCCGTTTCCATTTACGTCTGATTTTGTTTCACATTTAGAAAACCAAGACAAGCTAGTAAGCCAGTTAAGTTACAAGCCAGAGTGATTTAGTTGGGCCCCTAACAGACTTTTCTAATAGTTTATTCATGTCAATGAAATGATTAGAATGGCCTTTCTTATATGTGATCTTGAGAAAATAGATGCTTATCTAACTGGGTCTTAAGGGAGAGAGGCATGTCAAAAATGTGAATTTGTAATAACATAAATTGAACAGATTTCCTTGACAGGTCCATACAATATCCAGACTGTTATGATAATCTAACATTAAAACTTGAGGCCTGAGCTGTTATTTAAACTACAGCCACAAAAACTCTAATCCTTAAATTGGCGTGTCTCCCTAAAATGGAGAAAAGGGAAGGAAAATAAGGAGTTAAATCTAATAAAATCATAATTATTTATGTACTTGGGAGTAAGTCCCTTGAGTGAGGCTTACTTTTGAGTAGTGAAGTATAACTTCATATTTTAAATCTAGTTTTAGTCTCTTAGCTAAGAAATATTTATATTGGGGTGGGTATTAACATCAAATTGCAAAATCTATTTTTTTTTTAAATCAGTTGGAAACCATGAGTAAATACATCAAGACTCAACTGGACAATGTTAAAAATAGAATTCACTCAAATACTGCTTTATTGTGTTCAGATAGCCAGTGCTTTTAAATGTATTTTACTGTGTGAGATCAGCCTGAACTATTTTGCAGAGACTTGGATTTCCCCAAAGCAATTGCAAAATCGGATGAAAGTTTATCCAAGAATGTTGAGCCTTGATTAGATGGATATATTTAGAGGTTGGTCTCGAGCATAAGAAAAATAACTGTCTCTGTCAGTCCGTTTGTCAGTCTGTCTCTGTCTCTCTCTGTCTGTCTCTCTTTATCCATCCTCCATCCATCCATCCATCTGTCTCTCCTTCCTTCCTTCCTTCCATCCATCCACCCACTTTCCTTCCATTTATCTTCTTTCCTTATCTGCCTGCCTGCCTGCCCCCCTCTCATCCTCTCTCCAATAACAGCTAGAACATTAAGTAATATTAATTAATGAATGGTTGGTTGGTATTGTTCAATTCAGTATTTATGGAAACAATAGAACTTATTCTACACATGTTCTATGCTGTAGAAAAGTATGTGGTGAAGTAACACTATGACAGGGTTGCATGTTGAATTAACTACTTATTCCATTATACCCCCACCCCCCATTTTAAATTGCTTCCCTGCCCTGAAAGTTAAACTTAGTCCATATGGAAAAGTCTACCAGATCCTTCCTGCAAAAATTCAGATGGTCGCTTGATGACAGAAACTCAAATTCTACGTTCTGATTTTCTTTTCTTTCTTTTCTGCCCAGATCTAATAGCCATGTGCATGCAGCTCAGGGAGATAGACAGACCACCCTTGCCTAGAACATACAGGGGGTGGACAGCCAATTCCCTTCCCACCCACCCCAAACAATTTCTGAGTGGTAAGGATTGGCTTTGTTAAATCCCTGAAGCAAAATCTCTCACCATGAATCTTGCCTCGTTTTGTTTTTTGTTTTGTTTTTTTGTTTCTGTTTTTAAGACTACTGCTAATTGGGGGGAAAAGCATGCCTTTAAAATAAAGTGCAGGCTTATTAAGCAATTAGCATAGCCAATTAGAGTTGCTAGAACATTTTCTTCAGGAAAGCAAAGGCACCAGAGAGGGAGGGAATCTGTTCAATGGTGTCTTGGGCCACATTTGACCAATTCAGAAACTGGCTATTTTGTGTAGACCCTGGAGCATCCCTGGGCTCTGTTATACTAGCTGTTGCAAATGTTTCAATTCTGTTGTTGTTTTCCCAATTAAAAATACTTCCCTCTCAAAAGCTGTGCATATCCCCAAAGAGATGTTCATTAAAAAAAATAAAAAAAACACCGCAGCAACTTGTACTAGGAAATGAGAGAATAATACCCTATGAATTCATATGTTACTGAAGCAATGGCGGGGGAGATGGGTTTGATTAATTGATGTTTTGGTGATCAGAAGCCTATGGATTGTTTGAGGTTCTGTGAAAATGGGAGACACTCAAATTTCTCTCACACTCTCCCCCCCAAAAAAAATTTCTATCACTATCTCGATCTTTATTGGAGTAGGAAAATAAATACTTCAAGAAGGAGAGAAGCAACCTAGAACTAAGGAGAAATTTCCTAACAGGGAGAACAATTAACCACTGGAACAACTTGCTTCCAGAAGTTGTGGGTGCTCCAACACTGGAAGTCTATGGTGGGGGAACTGGACTTCCAGTCAGCTCCAGAATTGAATGGGGGGCTTCTGGTTACAACCTCTGTGGGTCTTTGGATGTTTAAGGTTGCCGTCCCCTGTCCTAGAGAATAAGCCAATCCACTCTTCTTTGTGACAACCTCTCACAACTGGAAGACAACTTTCATGTCCTCCCTAATCCTTCTCTTTGACAGGCTAGACCTGTGATGGCGAACCTATGGCACGTGTGCCACAGGTAGCACGCAGAGCCCTCTCAGCTCCACCACACTTGTGGCGGCACCTCCCACTGCCCAGTGGCTTTCAGGTCTCTGCTGCACTTGCACAGGGGGTGTGGTGCATGCGGGAGACACACATGCATGTGTGAGGGTCGTGCATGCATGAGCGTGGGGGGCATGTAGGGGGTCACATACGCATGCATGGGGACACAGGGGTCAAGTGTGC
>JANHFT010004990.1:256418-282178 GCA_032467955.1 Pseudoxenodon macrops
TTCTTCATATGTTTTAGCCTCCAGTCCCCTAATCATCTTTGTTGCTCTTCTCTGCACTCTTTCTAGAGTCTCTACATCGTTTTTACATCGTGGCGACCAAAACTGAATGCAGTATTCCAAGTGTGGCCTTACAAAGGCATTATAAAGTGGTATTAACACTTCACGTGATCTTGACTCTATCCCTCTGACATATTGTGGCAGACTGACCACACAGAGATAAAAATCAGTTACTTTCTCAAAAATTGCCCAAATTTGGAAAATCAACACACAGTGATTCCTGCTGGGATTGACTATCATTGTGACTTTTAAATTAATGCAACACAACAATTTGATTAATTGTAATATCCTTTATTATCATAAAAACCCTTACATTCCATTTTCTTCCAGATCGCTGTGACATTTCTTTAGTGTAAAACAATATCTTTGAAAAAATACTACAATTAAGGCTAAATTGACTCAGATCAATTTTCCATTGCTTGGCTTATTAAAAAGGCCTTTTCTTGTTCTGTTGCCAATTAGAAATATTAAAAATTAATGTTTAAAATTTTGCATTGTAACTCCTTCAAGTTGTTTATATGGATTTTCTTTTTTATAAATAAGAATGAGCATACATATACCATAGACATACATTTCTATATGCTTCTTGATTTTATTTTCCTTTCTAACTCTATATTATTAGATGATTTATGTTATTTATTGATAGGCATTGGAATGATGCCGACTCTAAAAAGAAATTGTCTGGGCATATTATTTCTTCATAAAGAAATAAAGCTGAGCCTGTTTATAGAATTTTTTTTTCAATCCATAAGTAAGTGACTAATCTGCTCGCTCTCTGATCTCAGTTTCCCATCTTCCCACTCCCTTGGAATCTCATCTCTAGCCCACTGATCCTACTAGCTATTTATTGCTTTGTAGAATTGACAGATAAAGATACTGCAACCAACAGGAAATGAGGAGATATAACCCGAATGTGTTGGAACATGAAAGCCAGATGGATGAGACGGAGCTGAATGGAAATTACAAAACAGACAACTAAAGGAGCACGCTGAAGGCAAAGGATGGCTGATCAGCCTGTCAGCCTCTTGCTTTTGATGTGGCTTCTAACTGAATCTGCTAGAAGGCCAGTACTAGCCTAAAATGACAAGGTAGGACCTTTTTCTGCTAACAGGCTGTCAAGTAATCATTGCAAGAAGCTAAGCAGCTTTAATCACACCCAAATTCTTCAATCACACCTGACAGGTAAGCCCTAAGGCATGAATTTGTGTGAGGAACATCTCTATAGCATTTATTCAATAGTCCATTACTAGTAAATCTGGCACTGGTAGTAAATCTACAATTTATGATTTTTTTAAAATTTATTAAATAATGTTGCATAATATTATGATTAAAACATGGGAGGGGAGGAAGCAGGATGCACAGGGAGAAGGAAGTGGGATCTACTATTAGCCCAACAGCTACCTCCAATATATAACATTGGCTTAAATTTAGCTAATTGGGTATTCTTTATCTGGAAAATATATATACCCTGTTTCCCTGAAAATAAGACCTCCCCGGATAATAAGCCCAATCAGGCTTTTGAGCGTGTGTGCTAAAATAAGCCGTCCCCCGAAAATAAGCCCTGAAACACAGCTGTAGCCATGAGGTAATCATGCTCGACACCTCCTGCCCCTCAAAAATAATAAGACCTCCCCGAAAATAAGGCCAAGCGCTTATTTCGGGGGTCAAAAGATAATAAGACCCTGTCTTATTTTCAGGGAAACACGGTATATACTGATTCTATTACAACATTTTGTAACAGTACCCAAAAATTGTAAAAGAGGTAACATCTCTTTGAATCATGGAAAGACAAACTGAGACAGAGGAAAGATGGCTAAGCTGCTTTTTTTTTTAATGCTTGCCGAGTGGCTTAAGCACTTAGGCATGAAGGATTGTCCTGTGTCTCACCACAAACCATCACTTCAGTGCAGACTGGGATTCAACTGGATGGTTAGCCACCACTCAATGAGTGAACAAGTCGCAATGCATCCAATGTTTTCGTGAGGATGCAAAATTGCTGTAATCCAGCAAGCTTGTGTAGACTGTTTAGAAAAGATCTTTACAATGGAAAGATCTTCCATCTGCTCACTATGCATATTTTGCATGGCACTTTGTTGACAGAAGCACTCACAATCACCAGAATATTGAATGCATATAGAAGAGTCTTAGAAATATTACATGGGACTCTTTCCGGCTCATGAACTCCAAGGAAGTGGATAAAAAGATCTCTAAATCATCTTCTGTCAGTGTCAAGCTCAGTAAATCAGGAGTTTGGGTAGTACAAATGAATATAGGTTTATTGTATGCTAATGTTCTCTACTACAAGAATATGAACTACCAGCGGTCAAGAAAATTGGTGGTAGATAAAGAGTCAACAGAATTCAAGGTGGGCTGGACTTAGGTCTCTTGTGGGCATGAAGGGATTTGAACCCTCCAGCTCAGCCTGATCATCTCCTACAGTTGGGGAAGAAATGCTTCAGACTTGCAAGACTGTCAATCTTATGGGGTGAACTAGATAGGATACACAATCAGTGAGCTAATTCTACTTATTGCAACAGCTATATTGATAGAATCTGCAAGTCTGAAAGGACATTTCTCCCCCATCTCCTTTATAGCCCAAGAAACTAGGGAGGGACTCTTCTGAGCCCAGAGGTGGGTTCCTACCGGTTTGACTGAGTAGGTAATAGGCCACTGGTTATGTCACAGAGCTGGTTCTACTCCGTGGACACCGCCATCTTTTTTTATTGTTTTTTTGGGGGGGATTTTTTAATTTTTCTTCTTCTGCGCATGTGCAGAAGCCAAGTTTCCAGCACTGCGCATGCATTGCCACCTTGTTTTTAGCCTTTTTTGGGAGGTGCACGCGCACACATGAGGCACACCCACGTGGCACAGGAGGCAGCAAACCGGCGGCGAGGTAAGTTAGAACCCACCCCTGCTCCTGCACCACCCTCTATCAAGCTGTGGGTTATGCTGTGTACAATCTGCCCATTCCCTTGGTAGTGACACTTTGTACAGTCTCCCAAAGTCATTTACACATACCATTATATGGGGTTGGGAATCAGTTTTTAGTGGTTCCATTTGTTCTCAGCAGAGAAGTTACAGTGGGGAAGTCAGTTATAGTGGGGAAATAAAGCATTCCACTGACACTATGGGTTCTTCTTAACACAACCAACTCTATATTGCTCTGCCACACTGAATGGGAGATGCCATTAATGTCTTATCCCAGAAGCCCAGAAGCTATAAAAGTTGAATGGGACAGAGCAAGCTAAAGTTGAACACAAATAAGAGGTGCACACAGTTTGTCCACCAATCAATGAGCTGTGAGGCACAGGTAGAATTCAGTATTGCAGGCCATTGCCAGGAATTTGATTCTGATGGGGCTCAAGGTTGACTCAACTTTCCATCCTTCTGAGATCAATAAAATGAGGACCCAGATTGTTGGGGCCAATAGGCTGATTCTGTAAACCAGTTAGAGAGGGCTGTAAAAGCACTGTGAGGTGGTATATAAGTCTAAGTGCTATTGCTATCAATCCGTCCAATGATGCCAGGCATTACTCCTGAAGGAACAAGATTATGATTTAGGGAGTCCTCCTCGACTTATATCGGTAGCTTCTGCTGGTCCACCAAATGGAAGCCATAGATAGAATGCTTTTCTCAGTTTTGGCTGGTATACCAGTTGTCATCTTGCTTGATTCAAGAGGAACTTGCTATATCAAATTATATCCTTGTTATGACCCATTTAGATTACTGCAATACTCTTTCTATGGGGGAGTGCCTTTAAAAACCACTCAGAAGCTGCAGTTAGTCCAAAATACAGTGGCCCATGTGATAACTGGTTGTTGTAATTGAAAGCATATTACACCTATATGCAGGCCCTACACTGGCTCCTAATCAGATTCTGGACAATTTTTATCCATAAAGTCCTTTATACCTTGGCACCTGAATACCCATTGGAGTGCTTGATCAAAATTATTAGATCATCTAGAGAATAATTACTCCCTTACCACTGGGAAGCAAAAGAAGCCAAAGTAATCAGGCTCTGGTGCCAATTGTTTGCCAACTATCTCCCTATGTAGAGCAGGCTGTTGCCAGCTCTGAGCATATTCAGGCAGATGTTGAAGAAGGACCTGTTCCAGGCAGAATTTAACCTGCTCAGAAACATAGTTTATTTAACAAATTTTATTTTGTTCTTATTTCACTATTATGGGTTTTCGTTTTTAGGTTTTAAGCTTACTGTGGATATTTTAAATTTGTTTTATGCTATGTAAGCCACTGAAGGAATAAATAAGGCATATACGTCAGTGCGAGGCATGTTTACTAATCAATCATCCACACTAAGTTTGAAACATCCTGTTCTTAAATATATATAGGCAAAGCTTATCTTTATCCATTCTTTTAATTTTCTGAAAAGAATCAGAGACATAATCTCTGTAGAACTCTAATCAAGAAAAGAGGCTGTCTATAATATGACTTGATCAAAGCCCAAATCAATTTTTTTTTTCTCTACAAATTCTGCCACAAAACATCTAAATTACACTCTATGGCCTCTTTCTGTCTAATTCACACAAAGAAGAAATTATTTGGCTTAAGCTTCTTAAGAAAGTATTATAACACTTTTGCATAGCATGTCTGTCTAAAAAGCACAGCTAGACCTGGTAAGATTGTCTGTCTCCTTTTTGAATTTTCATCTACTGAGGTTACCAGTAACAGTGTCTTATTGGTTATACTGGCTTTCTAATGACCTTGACTGCCTTGGAAATATGTATCTAACTTCAAAGGAAGAAAAGAAATATAATATCATCTAATTCAAAACTGATTATTCTATTGCTCCTATTTATTTCACAATTACAGTCAAAGTTGTCATTCATTTCTACAATGTCTCACAAATAATAGCAGTTAATTAACCTCAAAGGGGAAAAGTATGGTGGTCATTGATTTACAGGCCTGTAGATAATTACTTTTATTTTGAAAGGGTGGCTCAAAGAGAACTTAGGTTTGGAAAGACTGTTCCAAACTGGGGACTTTCCTGAGACAAATGTAAAAAAAAGGAGAAAAGATACACCACCTTAAACTTTCCACTTCTGCTGCGGCTTCTTTGTTCACTTTTATAACTGACAGCTGTTAAGAGTCTTTGGGATGACCTCCTGTTTTCTAGAGACCACAGCTTCCTTGAGAAATTGTGCACTCGGGGGAATGAGGGCACAGATTTTTAAAAGTCAGCGCCGTTTCCACAAATTGTACTGCACTGCAGAGCAGAACTTTGGACCATGGGATGACTAACTAGCTGAGCTCGGCATAGGGAGATTCCCCAGGAGCATGCGGAGCGAAATCATCTTCAGAGATGTGCAGACATCCTGTCAGTGGCATCTTGCCCTTGAGTTGCTCTGTTTTGCTCCATGGGGACCAATGTCTGTTGCATGTAGATCTTCTATCAATACCGCTCTATCCAAATGTTGCCCGTGGGAATCCTGTGGAGTCCTGAAGAGCATCATTACCCAGCATGCTGCAAGGGCAAATTTACACATGTGGATTCTGGCATGCCATTACAAATGGAGCTTCATTTATAGTGCTTCCCCCTGAAGATTTATGATAAGGTGCCATTATTAACAGAACACTCCCTTTAACTCTTTGGGAACATAGTAAAGAACAGCTGGGAAATGAATGAACAAATTCCAGAAAACCAACAGCACATTTTAGCACTTATGGGTCTATTACATATGCATGGGCTTACCAGTTATAATAGGGAGCTTGAGCCTTTAAAGACCTAAAATCTAAAAGATGTGCATTAGCTTTAGAAGATGTGGTTCCTTAACAAGAAGGGCAATTAGCAATTGCTAATTTTTTTTTCCTCCAGCAGGGAACAGATTTTCCAGCAAATCAGCACAATGTAGATAACATTATTCCATCTGAGACATGCACTAACCAAAATTAAGTCAATTTATCCAATGTTTATCTACCACGAGTGTGTTCTGCAGTCTCACAAAAGCAGCAAAAATTGCTTCTAAACATCTGTTGAACTGCCGTTTTTTAAAAGGTAGCATTCACTTTGATGAGACAAACAACTTTGTTCTAATCAAAGTTACTTAGTCATCTGTCAAGAAACTAAGAACATTAAACCACCAGTGTAGCTTTTATTCTTTACAACATTTAAACAGCATGACACATTATCAGTATAACATCTGCACTATCTATGTATCTATCACATTTTTGAATCTGCCTTTCACAATATGAGGTCTCCTCAAGGTGATTTAGGTAAGGTATCTAAATCACATAGGACAAAGCAGAAGATACATGTCAACTATCCTGCATTACAAGTTAAAAGCCTCTTTAAAAAACTGTTCTTGCTATCAAGAAGTAAGCAAGGTTAACCAATTTCCCTTGGAAAGAATTTCTGTCATTTTGAGGCCATTACCATAAAGATAGTTTCCTGACCTTGGTCATTTCCTGCATGGACAGCAAATCCAAGAATAGTTATCCACCTTTACAGATAGGAAAATACGCAAGAAACTAACTATTGTTGGATGCTTATCAAAAGTTGCATCCAATAGACGGTACAACATTTGCATCCAATGGAGGGTAATGGCTTAATAGCCAGCAATCACTACCCCAATCTACATCTAAAAAGCTACACATAACAACCATTATATAAATACCACTCACACAGGGACGGGTTCCTACCTGGTTTGGACCGGTTCTACCGATTAGGTAGTAGGCCGCTGGTGACGTCACAGAGCCGGTTCTGCTCCGTGAGCGCCACCATCTTTTTTTTTTGAATTTTTTTTGTTTTTTTCTTCTTCTGCGCATGCGCAGAAGCCAAGTTTCCGGCATTGCGCATGCGTCGCCATCTTGTTTTCGGCCTTTTTTTGGCTTTTTTTTTGAGGTTTATACTGGGCATGCGCGCACCCACGCGGTGCGCCCACGCAGCACGGGAGGCAGCGAATCGGCGGTGAGGTAAATTAGAACCCACCCCTGCTCTCTTCCCTTCAATATTCCTGCCTCAAAACTTGCTGCTAAGCCGTTTAAAACGTCAGTTTCTTCTCAAGTTTTGCCTGGGCTGGGAAACTAATGGGACCTGGTTAGTACCCAGTGAGGAGAACTCCTAGAAACAATAAGGCTGCAAACTGAAGGAAGAAAGAAAACAAAGAAATCCCAGAAGAAGACAATGGCATGGTGTCCAACCTTGCTGCCAAGAAAATTACACGGATGCATCCATCAAATCCCCAGGAGTCAGTCTTGTCTTGAAAGAATTTCATTTTTCTTCCCAGCCTGGATACTGCCAGTCAGATAGCATTACTGCCTTTGCTAGCGATTTCTTAAAAAAGAGCAGAGGGAAATGGTCATGTTCTCATTTGGGTTCCTTTTGATCTCAGCAAAATGTCCCGTTTCTCCTTAACCCCGTTCATCTTCCCCATCTTGCCCACACGGCGATTCAAGAATCAGATCATTCAAGCGATCACTTTGGGGCCTTAGCTCGAAGGTTTTTTTTGGTTTTTTTTAATGCATATGTATGTGTGTTTGTAAGAAAAGGGCCCCAGTTTGTAACTGAATTAAATCATCACCTTCTTTTAACGGCCCCATAATCCCTCGCGGGGTGGAGTCTGGGCAACTGAATGGAGCCAGCAGAATGTTTACTGATGACCTGTCCCCAAACTCATATCTCTCCTCCTCCTCTTCTTTTTCCTTCCATCTTTCTTTGCATTAAAGTCTTTTCCAGAAAGCCAGTTCTTCACATAATGTGTCCAAAGTTGACTATTTTGAGCTTGGTCAATTATGCCTTGAATGAAAACTTTGGGTTGATTGAGGCATCATACAGAAATAGAGGCAGAATATAACTCTTAATAATACTGATAAGGTATAGTATCTATTTGGGTCTCATGTGCCATTTTTTTGATTTGAAGAATATACTCGTAGGAGCTTGAAATCCTAAAATAACTCCTAAAAAGCATTGGATTTTTACTTGTATGTGGTGGTGTTTTTAGAAAGCCAAGTGCTGTTTACCTTGAATTAATTATTCTGGTCCTTTTCTCCATGTAAGATGACGTCATAGCTGTACCTTTGGAAGGCCTGAGCTAAGTGCTGAACACAGTTACATAATTATTACAAAAATGAATATATTCACACAGCATGGCTGGCTGGAGAATTCTGGGAGTTGAAGTCCACACCGTTGGGAAACCCTAATTTAGGGCAATGCCAATTCAATAAACCTTATTACTTTTCCACCAGAATTTATTCTTAGGAATACTACTAGTACTTATTTTATTTACTTGCAGAAGAGCATTTTTCTTTTCTTTTTTCCTTTTTAAAAAGAGAAAATGTTTTTGGCGGATGTCTCATTGTCTTATTTCACTTATTTAATTATGGGAGAGCCATAAGGTATACATTCATGGCCTTTTAATGTTTTTTTTTTTCACCGTACAGTCATTTCTCTAGTCTTCACCAACCTCCCTGGTTTCCCACGCTTCAGTAAAACCATGAGGGAATTCCTCTTACGGCCTTTTACAGCTTGGGAAGCGAAGGGAGCCAGGAAAATTGTGTAATGAAAAAAACAGCAATATTAGCAGTTGAATCCTCCAAAACTTCCAACCAAGCCAATTAAAAATACAGCAGAAGGAGAATGAAAATAAGTTAACAAGAAGCGGAGAGTAAGGCTCAATTTTTATTTTTAAAATCCTCAAAGAAGTCATTTTTTCAGGCAACGAAACTTCTGGAAAGGGGCATGAATAATAGAATTAGCTACTCCTAGGATAGATTTCCTTCTGCCTTTCAGATCCAGGGAAATGTTGTCAAAAGCCAGATCTCCAAAATGCAGGAAGAGAGCCCATTATTAGCAAGAGGACAACGCGTCCATTAGATATTATTTATTTATTTATTTGTTTATTTATTTGTTTATTTATTTGTTTATTTATTTATTTATTTATTTATTTGTTTATTGTCAAGCGTATATATGATTACAGACAAAGTATAAACATGATTGTGAATACATAAGATGTATAAGCTTGGTTATGGGTACATGAGATGGTTAGGAATACATGGGGACATTAGGACAGGGATGGTAGGCACGCTGGTGCGCTTATGCGCGCCCCTTACAGACCTCCTAGGAATGGGGTGAGATCAACGGTAGACAGTCTAAGGTTGGGGGTTTGGGGAAGAAATTACAGAGTCAGGCAATGTATTCCAGGCATTGACCACTCTGTTGCTGAAGTCATATTTTTTGCAATCAAGTTTGGAGTGGCTTACATTAAGTTTGTATCTATTGTGTGCTCATGTAGTGTTGCGGTTGAAGCTGAAGTAGTCATTGACAGGTAGGACATTGTAGCAGATAATTTTGTGTCCTACAGTTAGGTCAGATCGAAGGTGGCGTAGTTCTAAATTTTCTAGGCCCAAAATTTCAAGTCTGGTGGTATAAGGTATTCTGTTGCGAACAGAGGAGTGGAAGACTCTTCTCGTGAAATATCTCTGGACATTCTCAATTGTATTAATGTCTGATATGTAGTGTGGGTTCCAGATGAACTGTATTCGAGAGTTGGTCTAGCAAATGTTTTATATGCTCTGGTTAAAAGTACATTATTACCAGAGAAGAAGCTACGCAGGATTAGATTAACCCTTCTTAATGCCTTCTTAGCAAAGCTGTTGCAGTAGGCTCTGGCACTTAGGTAATTAGAGATGAGTACTCCAAAGTCCTTAACTGAGTGAGGATCATCAACAAGGTCGTGATAATCTAGTTTGTATTTTGTGTTCTGATTATTTTTGCCAATGTGTAAGACTAAGCATTTGTTGATTGAGATTTGAAGTTGCCGCTTGTTTGACCATTCTGATACATAGTCAAGGTCTTTTTGAAGGATAGTAGTATTGTTGGTGGTTTGAATAGTTTTACATCATCTGTGAAGAGGACGCAGTTGCTTTTTATATTATCACAAAGGTCATGTATGTAAAGAATAAAGAGAGTTGGTCCTAAAATGCTGCATGGGGTACAGCGCTGTTAACAGGTACAGGATTTCATAGAGCACTTCCTATTTTGACCACTTGTTGCCTGTTTGACAGGAACACAGTTATCAATTTGTGCAGGGGTCCAGAAATGCCATAAGATTTTAGTTTTAGAAGTGGTTTGTCATGTACCACTGAATCAAAGGCTTTACAGAAGTCTATGTAAATTGTGTCTATTGCTTTGCCCTGGTCAAGTTGTGTAGTCCATATATTTTTACAGTGTAGAAGTTGCAGATTGCAGGATAATTTTTTTCTGAAATCAAATTGTTTGTTACAGAGCAGATTGTTTGTCTCTAAGTGGAGGGTAATGGATTGGTTAATGATTGATTCCATGACTTTGCAGGTAATGCAACATAAAGAGATTTGTCTGTAATTTTCTACTAGGCTGGGGTCTCCTTTTTTGAAGATAGGGATGACCGTGGCTAGTGACCATAGGTTGGGCAAGGAGCTGGTCCTGAAAGATTTATCAAAATTTATACTCAGAGGTTCTGCTAGGACAATGGAATTTTTTTTTAAGAAGTAGGCACATAGTCCATCTGGTCCAATGGATAGATATGGTTTTAGATTGCATAGTGCCTTTCCAACGTTGTCTTCTATAAAATCGGTGTGTATTAGATCATTACAATTGTTTGTGGTTCGACTAGGAAATATTGGACATGAGTTGTTGCAACAATCTAGCTGGCAATCTTTAAGGACTATCCTTGTGGTCAGACTGATGTTCATTTTTGGAAATGCTATTTAATCAGCTAGACATTCAGCACAACCTAGACATAATTTAGTTACAACCAAAGATGTTTCTGTCTGCTTGCTACTGAACAGTATAACCCTGCCTGCATGTCAAAGCAAGTAAAATACAGTATGTAGCCTATCTAGGTTTCTAAATGGGCAGTAATCAGAATGCCAAATTCTTCCAAAATATTTAAAAGCCTGAATGAAAGGCATCTTTCATGAGAAACCATATTCCCTTTCCTCTGTAGTTTTCTTCCAAACTTCTCAAATGTTCCCTTAACATAGTCCAGCTTGAGTTTGTAGCACATATCCTAAGCTGCTGCTACATATCTAAGACTTCCTGGCACTGCATGAAGAGAAAAGGCTTGAGGGTAAACTCAAAACATCTGAATTTATGGAAAGGCACAATCGGCCCCAAACCTCCACTACCTCTTGTACTGAAGCAAACACAGTCTATCTACTGTACATTGGAGATGGCCTGAAACAGACTGAATCTCTGACCAACATACCTGTAATGTGCAACTGCTGGCATCAAAATCTGGCAAGGTAATAGCACACACTGAGCTGATCTCGCATCATAGGAAATGTGTGTGCAGTGACTTAAACATAAGCACTCCTATAGAGTCACATTAAATAGCATTTGTGGGTTGTGTAATGAATCAGCATTGGCAGCTGACTCTGAGGTTAGCTTGCCAGCTGGAACACTGTTTAGACACAAGCAAGAGACAGAAGCATGAGGGAGGCGGCAAATGCACTTTTCTGAATGGATTTCTGCATGATTTTACTAAAATGAAAAGGCATATTGTACATATTCTCTTGCAGGCTAGGTAAGTTAGAACAATAATGTTGGTATACCGTACATCCCAAAAGAATACAGTTATGCAGATAAGGTATAGGGTCTCCTGCTCGAGCAAGGGGTTGGACTAGAAGACCTCCAAGGTCCCTTCCGACTCTGTAATTCTATGTTCTCATCAACTTGGAAGTTAGTTTTATACTGAATTAAATGGAGCTGCAATAGAGTTGAAGCCCTAAGAAGTAGTATTTATATCTAGTGGTCACAGTAAATTAATTTCATGTTTGCACTTAATAAGACTTGCTGGAACCTACAGTCAATAGATGCCCTCTTTAACCAAATAACAAAACATCCAACACAACTGTATTTGAAGCATAAGAGATTTATGCAAGGACATCCTCAAGGCAGAACTGAACTCATAAAAAAAGTATAACAAATTTTCCCATCATCAAGTCAGAAATAGCACCAACAAGCTACTTGGCAGGAAGACACTAGTTTTATCTCTTTTGTGTCAGCTGTTTGCCCTTTCACACTCTTAATAAAAAAGCATGCTGTTTAAAAGAATCACCGACTACATGATTATTAAGTAGAGCTTCTTGGTTATAAAGGTAGCATCGGATACATTAATTTCATGACCATTGTATTTCAACTTCAAAAGTAGTCCTCTTTTAGCAACCAGAGTTGGCATTAGCAACTCAGTTGCTAAGTGATGTGGTTGCTAAGTGAAAAATCATATGTCCACAACCATGTTTACAATTTTATGTCAGCTTTCCTTTGCTTCAGACCATCAGAAGAATACAATCCCAAATAGTCAGGTGAGCCCAAGGAAGCTTTCCAGAACATGACTCACAAGGAAGCCAAGTGAAGGGGCAAAGGAGTTCTTCTTCTTCAATCCCCACCCTTTGGAATGCTCTGGGACTATTAGCAGTATGAAAATTGCTGTTTGTATTTACCGTATTTTTCACAGTATAAGTCGTACTTCCCCACCCCCCTCCCCCCAAAAAAGAGGCTGATAATTTGGGTATGTCTTGTACTCCGAATGTAGCTTTTTCGAAGCTTTTTTTCTGACCTAACGAGGTGAGTGAAGAATGAAGCGATCTTTGCAGGTTTTTTTCATTGCTACTCCTGCCGAAGAAGCTTTTTTTCAGATCTAACGAGATGCTAATGATCTTCCTGGCCTTGTAAACTTTTTTCATTGCTACTTCCTCCAAAGAACCTTTTTTTCAGCCCTAAGTCTTTTCAGGCTTTTTTCATTGCTTCTCTCTATCAGCTGTGCTTTAGA
Source organism: Pseudoxenodon macrops (assembly GCA_032467955.1). Taxonomy (NCBI): domain Eukaryota; kingdom Metazoa; phylum Chordata; class Lepidosauria; order Squamata; family Pseudoxenodontidae; genus Pseudoxenodon; species Pseudoxenodon macrops. The sequence continues at coordinate 269,243 of JANHFT010004990.1, forward strand.
AACTTTAATTCAGCCCTAACCAGGAGATAAAATAATGTGCTGAAGCTGACCAGACTAAGGACGCTAGCCAGATGAATACCTGGTAGGCAGATCTTTTTAACCTATTTTCCTCCCCAACAACTAAGGTGAGTCTTATACTCCGAAAAATATGATAGATAGCTTATGTTCTTGCTGAGAGATGAGAAAGGAAACCCTGACTTGAGCATATGGAATTTGAGTTATTTGCTGTGGCCTTTTTGCTCTAAAACTATTTTACATAAGGGGAGATTTAAAAGAGGCCCATGAAGATGTGTCTTTGGAGGTGCATTGCTGTGAATGAGACTGAACACTGACAGTGTTTTTGGTTTATTTTTGACTAGAGAAAATTCACATTTCCACTCCTAATAAGTATGAGTACCAGTATGTGCAGAAACCTGCCCACATGATGCGCTTTGATGTTGCCATCAAGGCCCACAATAATGCCCACATCGCTTTGTCCTCTGCCCCCCATGACATGGCGGAGATGACTGAAATTGTCATTGGTGGGCACCAGAACTCCAAAACTTGGATCTCTACTAGCAAGATGGGTGAGCCGGTGCTCAGCACAGAGACAATAGGAATCCTTTCGTGGGACGAATTTCGAAGTTTTTGGATCAGCTGGGCCCATGGAGTCATCCAGGTAAGGTGTTTTTCTCCCCCTCATTATCTTTTTATTAATTAGATAATGCTTTCGGTAGTCCTCCTTAAAGAGCTCATGATAATATGCATCTCCTGCCTGGATTTTGGTGTGTTATTTTTCTCTGTGCAGGTGGGCCACGGCTCCTTCACGCTCAATGAGTCCATCATTGTGACTTGGTCCACCTCCAAGCAGCCGGAGGTGAAGTATATCGGCTTCTCCACAGGTTGGGGTTCTGCAGGCGAATTCAAAATCTGGAGGAAAGAAGAGACGGATGAGAATCACAATGAAGCATTCACACTGGGAGTTCCTCACAATGTGATTCCAGGCTCAGAGAGAGCTACTGCCTCTATTATTGGTATGAACACTGGGAACAATTAAAGCCAGCTCTGTTGTGATAGACTCATGGCAGGGGTTTATACTGTATCGGCATAACAGGAAGCTATCTGTATTGGACCAAAGAAGGAATTACTCAATGCCTCAATTGGTATCTCTCAAGCAGAGCACAAAAATTAAATTCTTGACCGCTTATTTCCCTAGAACTAGATTCCGAGATGCATTTTTTTCTGGATTGGGGTACTTCATTTTTAGCTTTCTTTAATAACAATTGCGGCATTTTGGAATTTGTGGCTCATTCCACAATACATTCCAGCGCAGAAGATTGTTTGCAACCACACACCCTAACTAGGTGAAGAGGTATCAGCCGGGACAGCTGATACATAATACAGTAATATGCTGTCTTGGAACACAGAGGCTCCATTTAGCTAGATTGACTAATGTATGTAAATATATCCAATCTTTTTATCAAAATAATCTAAGATTACATTGACCAGGGAAAGGAATCTTCCCTTCAGGGCACACTCTCTTTGTTTCTGGGAAATGTAATGTGGCAAGCACTATTTGGTTACATGCCGTTAGGATACTGTTGGCATAAATTAGTTCAATTTTAGTCTAGAATTTTTTCTTAGCTTTCAGGAAACTGCTTCTAGTCTCAGATGTCATGCCCATTTGACTATTTTAGGGAGAAGAACCTAGATCAGAAGATAAGATCTGAGTTGGCATCAGATCTGATCTTTTTAATCTGGGATTTTACATCAATGTTTCCTAAATTTAAAAACAAGAGCACACACTTAAAAATATTGTCTGTTAAGATCTGGGATTCAGTTATTTCAATAGTTAACTATTGAGTTAAAGACTCTTAAGAGCTTTTTTTGCAGGAATATTAGCAATCCCTAGGTTATTGAACATCTCCATAGGCTTAACTGGATTTCTCATGTATAATATACAATTAAATATAAATAGGTAAATTTATTGTGATAGGGTAATCCCATTTTGTGAATTGCATATAAATGGCAAACCAATAACTAGAAATATTAAATTCAGTATAGGAGAGAGGGTATGTTGAGTTCTCAGGGCAATATGAAGTCTTACGATTGTGTGTGTGTGTGTGTGTGTGTGTGTGTGTGTGTCCCCTCATAAGTGCTTGGAACCCAAGAATGCTGAATACTGACAGCTGAATTCTTGATTACAAAACATTCTAGGCCCTACAATAGGTTTAATAGTTTAAAAAAAATATCTTGTGCCTGTGCTGACATCCTCCCTGTGCACTTCTCCAAAGTGTTAACTATGATTCTCAGACTCTGCTTGAGTGCAGTTGTTTTTCTTTCAGATAAGCCTGAAGGTTTCAGATAAAAACGCCTATGCAGATTTTGACACCCTTGACTTTTTTTTCCTTTTTGCAAAAGGTCCCCAAATTCTAGTATCTCTCAATACCTTTGCTTTGATTTAATGTAGTGACTGAGATAGATCGTCTTTCCTTGGTCTAATGGGAAGGATGTATGCCACCCACTAAGCCAGAAAAAAATAAACAAACCAAAGTTTCAGCTACTATATATTAAGCATGTTTATTTACAGGTAGTCCTTAACCACAAGTGCGCTCAAAATTTCTGTTGCTAAGTGAGACAGTTGTTAAGTGACTTTTGCCTGTTTTACAAACCTTCCTTGCTACAGTTGTTAAATGAATCAGTGCAATTCAGTTAGTAATATGGTAACGTTAGGTGAATTTGGCTCCCCCCCCCATTGACTGGTTATCAGAAGGTTGCAAAAGGTGGTCACTGCAACTGTCATAAATATGAGTCAGTTGCCAAGCATCTGAATTTTGGTCATAAGGTGTCATAGATCATAGGGATGCTGCAAAAATCATAAATATGAAAAACAGTCCTGTCACTTTTTCCAATGCCATTGTAACTTCAAATGGTCACTAAACGAACTGTTGTAAGTTGACGACTATCTGTATAGTAACAAATATCCCTAAATACAACTCTTCTCAAAATACTCCTTTGAGAACTGCCCTAATATTTTTTTTCTTCTCAGCATCCTATAATAATGATACTTTTTCATTCCATTTTTGCTGGTGGTGGTGTTGGATTATTAAATTTGGTTGCCTGGAAAACATGGGATCACCCAAAGTATTGAAATAGGAACTAAGGACGCATAAAGACCTTGATTTGACTGCCTTGAATGAAAATAATGGATTCATTTCATTTTTCTTAATTCTGAGTTGTATTTTGCATTCGGGCCTCTCCCAAGTGTTTGGGCTTTGGCAATTGCTTACAGTCTACCCTGTAAAAAAGACTTTAGGCCAGCATCCACCAGGTTGACTAGGGAATTCTGGGAGTTGGAGTTTAAGCATATTCCACTTGCCAAGATTGAGAGAATCTGCCTTATATTGATAGTGCACTCGTGGGCTCTGCTCTGTTTTCTGCTGGCTCTCACCTGGGAGAATCAGAACTGACCTTAGAAGGCACGTTTTTCTGGCTGATACTATGCTTTTCTTTTGATACCAGGAGATGTGATGGGGCCAACGCTGAACAACCTGGATAACCTCCTTCAGTTGCCCTTTGGTTGCGGAGAGCAGAATATGATTCATTTTGCTCCCAACATCTTTGTCCTCAAGTATCTTCGGAAGACCAAGCAACTTAGCCCAGAGGTAGAGAGCGAAGCCACCGATTACCTGGTGCAAGGTACTGACCCTTGAAAGGCTACAGGGATATTTTCTAAGAGGAGATTCAGAAAGCAATTGCTTCTGGCCCCAACATGCAAAAAAGTTCGGTAAATAAAGTTTGACCTATACGTTCAGTTTCTATGTATTGTCTTATGGGTTCTTTCCAGGATACCAGCGCCAACTGACCTACAAGAGGCAAGATGGTTCCTACAGTGCCTTTGGGGAAAGGGATTCCTCAGGGAGCATGTGGTATGTTGCAAATTAATGGATAGGAAGATAACATCATATTTGTCCCACGGGGTTCAGAGTAGTTGCACTTGTGATATTTGTCCCGCCCTGCAATTGATGCTGACATGGAATTCTGAAAGCTAAAGCAAAACATTTCTGGCTTAGTTGAAGTATAGAAGAAAATACTGAGATAGCAGTTCTATGAGCCACGGTGGCGCAGTGGTTAGAATGCAGTGCTGCAGGCTACTTCTGCTGACTGTCAGCTGACTGCAGTTCGATTCTCACCAGCTTAAGGTTGACTCAGCCTTCCATCCTTCTGAGGTGGGTAAAATGAGGAGCCTGATTGTTGGGGGCGATAGGCTGACTCTGTAAACCGCTTAGAGAGGGCTGTAAAAGCACTGAAGCGGTATATAAGTCTTAAGTGCTATGGCTATTGCACAGACACTAGGGCCATAGATTGGGTGGTTTCTCATTGGCAGGAAAGCTTGTCTCCTATCTCTGTTGCTCCTTTTCCATTCAAGTCATGGCACTGCATTTAATTGTGCTTCTTTGGAATTGAGCAGTTCTCTACTCTCCCACTATTGTGGGTTTTTAAGTGCAAAGGCAAATGTAGCAAAGCAGGGATAAAGTTGATAAGGAAAGACCAGCCTGAAAGTCCATTTTATAACTTTCTCATTAATAAGCTGGAAGATTGCTTGTCAACTCACAGAGGAAACAGCAGTGAGGAGAATACCTATGGGGCAGAATGAAAATGTTCCTCGGGGTTGGGAGTATGAAGTCAGTGGCTGGGTGGATACAACCTCACACAGTAGTAAGTAACCAAGTATGGTGGCAATCATCCTCAGGCACTTTATGACCTTTGTATTTCCAGGCTAACAGCCTTTGTTCTGAAATCTTTTGCTCAATCCCGGGAATTCATTTTCATTGACCCCAAAGAACTTTTAGCTGCCAAGGATTGGATCATCCAGCATCAGAAGGAAGACGGTTCATTTCCAGCCATGGGCAGGATACTCAATAAGGACATCCAGGTACCAAAAGAGGGGGTAGTTTTGCAATTATACCCTGACACGCTTCTAGACCAGTGTTTTCAAAGTTGGATTTGTTACAGTTTGAAGATTATCTTATGGTGTTGATAAGTAAATCTAAATTGGAGGTGAGGAGGGACGGGGGACGGGGACCTTGATGCTCTCTATGCTTGGTTGTTTTCTTGCAAATGTTTGATTGACGAAACTAAGTAACATCATCAGTGCTAGTAAGGAATGGGGTTTCCTCTCAGTTTATATTCTACTGGCTTGCCCTGTGGTGGTTTTAGAGGAACTTGGTTGGTCTGTTTACTGTTGTCTTGTTTGGCAGCTCCTTGATAGGGGTGTTATTTACTTGATGGTTGGTTTGATGTTAATCCTGGAGTTAATCTATTTTCAGCTGGGTGCCGATTGTTGGTGGGGAGGAGTTTTGAACTTTTTATTCTCTTTTTTGGCTGGTTTATTGTTTCTTTTGCATAGTATATACATAATATTTATATGTATGTGCCTATTGATGGTTAATTTGTCAGAATGCCAGGCTTCTAGAAATTCCCTAGTGTTTTTGGACTTGGCTTGATCTAGGATGATCACAGTTTCCCAATTGAAACTATGGTTAAGTCTGTTCATATCTTGTGAAATTAAAGAGTTTTCATCATGTCTTCTAAGTGCTAGTTGCCTGGATGCATTCATGGATGCATTCTGCCAGTTTCCTACCCGTTTATTGTACATAATCATTACACTGAATTCTGGGCTTGCTGGGTCTTTTGCTTTTTGTAAGATCACAATGTTTACAAAATGCAAAAGGACTGCTAGAAGACAAAGAAACGTACCGTGTTTCCCCAAAAATAAGACAGGGTCTTATTTTCTTTTGACCCCCCGGAATAAGCACTTGGCCTTATTTTCAGGGAGGTCTTATTATTTTTGAGGTGCAGAAGGTGGCGAGCGTGGTCACCTCATGGCTACTGCTGTGTTTTGGGGAGGGCTTATTTTAGGGGGAATGGCTTATTTTAGCACATGCACTCAAAAGCCTGACTGGGCTTATTATCTGTGGAGGTCTTATTTTCAGGGAAACAGGGTACATCCTAGTAAACACTACCACAATTCAAAAACTAGACAACTGGATCAAGATAATTCTCAGTGACCTCACTAAGGAAGGTCAAATTACCAAAGAGGAAGTGTGGTGGATGAGAAGCAGCAGATCCATCCTCCCATGCTTCTATGGTTTTAAAATGTTTACATTTCCTGCTATTGCTATATCAAGAATGCACGCTTGCTATCTTGACTACTGATAAGTTTCATCTATTTTTCTAATTCTCAACAATTGAGTGTTTCAGGATGAAAGTTACAAGATTTCTCTTCAGTCTTTGATCCATAAATTAAACAATTTCTTCCCAACTAGAGAATTGGTAATTATTACACATTCTGTAAAGATTCAGTCATTCATAAAGATATATATATATATTTCCCATTCAGAGAGGCAAAGAGATGCTTTCTTCATTCAGAATCTCTTGAGAAATGTTGAAAACGTGAAAAGATGGGATTGGATTCAAGCGCAGATCTTTTATTCATAAAAGTTGCTTAGTCTAATCCTTTTATTTCTTTTTCTTCCAGGGTGGAATTCATGGGAAGATTTCTGTAACAGCATATGTAGTAGCAGCTTTGCTGGAAACAGGGGTGACTTCTGAGGTAAAAGATAAATGTGTCCAAGACATTCCACATTTGCCCAGTATTTATGAATGACAGCTGATCAGAGACTAAAAACCAAAGAGCCAATAACCAACCAATTTCCCTCCTTAAGGCTTTAAAGGGTGAGAGCTGGAACATGCCCACTCAAGTTGACCTGAATACACAGGTTAGAAAGATGGAGACAGGTGGACTCTCAAATAACCAGGTTCTATGCCTGTGATGGCGAACCTAGGTGGCACATGGAGCCATATCTGAGGGCACGCAAGATGTTGCCCTATATCAACTCCAGCATGTATGCATGTGCTGGCCAGCTGATTGTTGACCTTCCAGATAGTGGGGGAGGCCGTTTTCGCCCTCCCCAGGAATCATAAAAGCCTCCGGAGCTTGGGGATGACAAAAAACTGACCCAACGGGCCTAACGGAAGTTCAGAAACAAACTTCCGGAAGTTCAGAAACAAACTTCCGGAAGTTCAAAAACAAACTTCCGGAAGTTCAGAAACAAACTTCCGGTAGGTCTGTTGGGGCGCTTTTCACCCTCCGCAGGCGTCAGGAAACCCTCCTGAAGCCTGGGGAGGGTGTAAAACGGTCCAACAGGCCTACCAGAAGTCCAGAGGCTTCAGTGAGGTCTGTGCGTATCCGCGGGGGGCAGCATGGGGTGGTGGTGCTGCTGCTGCATGCATATGCAGGGGGAGGACATTGCATTATGGGCATGGGCACACGCAAGCCCTTTTGGCACCCAAGCAAAAAAGGGTTCGCCATCACTGTCCATCTATCAGGTTAGGGAATGAAAACTCTAGCAGAGCAGAAGTGCCCTGAAGATTTCTGCTCTGCTAGATACATTTCCAGGATTGATCAAAGCCATGTTCTTAGAGGATGAACTTACTGGGCAAAATTAACAAAGTTCTTTTGTTGTCTTTGGGATGTTTCTAGGTCCTCCTCTGGGTGAAATACCCTTTCTTTGATAGGTCCATGCAGACTTTTGAATTTCCCACCTGAGCTGTTGGGTGGGGGTGGGGGGTGTTTTCTGGTTAACATAGTGATTCTATTGTGTCTGAGAGGGGAAGATACAAATGTCCTACTGACCAATCAAGGCTTCGATTAATATGGCTGTTGTAGCAAGTTGAACCTGCAGCCATGACGCTCCTCCTTCCTCCTTCTGGCTTAGGAAGAGAAAGGAGCTATTACCAAAGCACAGCACTTCTTAGAATCCAACCTGTACTCCGTGGAAGACCCTTACACCATTGTCTTGACTACCTATGCTCTCACACTCCTGCGCAGCCCTTCAGCATCAGCAGCTCTTCGGAAGATGAATGGCATAGCCATTACACAAGGTAAAGATGCCACAGCGGTAGCCTCTTTCTCTTAGGGTACTTCCACTCGGGCCCTTTGTCGATGCATTTGGGTTGGCACAGAGCCCTGTGGTTCCTGACCACTGGCATCATTGAGAAGTTGGGCCTGTTGCTCTCCAGCTTAACTGTAACTCGGGGCAGAAAGAATCTCACGGAGAAAATCTTACCTGGTTGCTAGGAGTTTAAAGGAGCTGAAGGGAATGAGATGCTTCCCCATTAGTGGGAATTCCTAACTCAGGGGAAAGACGTGAATTAAAACCAGGGCGGTCCTGTCTGGGTGTCAGTGTATGATAACTGTCCAAAAGCAAAATGCAACAGGACCAAGTTTGGTGTGGAGAGAGAAGATGGCCTAAGAAAGATTAAAAAAAAACAGCTTGGTGCATCTAAAGGGAGAAGCAATTGAGTAGTGGGCTGGAATATTACTGACTGCCCAGTTTTGAGCTTCTCTCCTTGTTCTGTCTGGGTTATGCAACCCTGGGTGGAGGAGACTCAACATAATACTTATTTACATAGAAGAAAATGTAAATGCCTCCTATGGCCACTGTTGGTAAAATGGTTAGAAAACAATGTTTTACTAATCTTGTGTTCTCTTCCTCTCTCCCTCTTCTGCTCCCTGTCTCCCTCCCCTTTCCCTCTGCCTCTCTTCCCCTCTCTCCCCCTTCGCCTCCATCCTTCTCCCTCCCAAAATCTCACTGCTTCTAGATACCTACTAGATTTCTTCAGGGAACGCCTAATTCGCTGTGGTGTCTGCTGCCATGTATCTCCTTTTCTCTTTCAGATGGCTTCACGCACTGGAATATAATGGGAACTCTTGCTACTGGTGAAGACACATTCATGGGATTCAGTGATGGCCTCTCCCAATCAGGTAATTTCTTATTTCTTATTATTTTATTTTATTGTAAAATTTATTGGCCATCGATCTTGCCACAGGATAACCTTAAGTTTGGAACTGCAGCCAGGAGTGAGAGGGGAAAACAGCAGTTCATCTAGAGCAGGGGTGTCAAACTCGATTTCATTGAGGGCTGTATCAGGCTTGTTTTTCACCTCGGGGGGTGGCGGCGTGGCCAGGATCGGCATGGCCAGCTCAACGTCACTCATGTTGGGGGCACCTGTGGTAGCCAGAGCGCTCTGCCAGCAAAAACGGGCTCCCGAGCTCCATTTTCGGCTGAGACGGCCTCCTGCAACCCTCTGCCAGCGAAAACAGAGCTCAGGAGGCCACCCATGGCCCTCGTAAGCTCCATTTTCACTGGCAGAGGCACCACAGGCCAGTCCTTCTCTGTTTCCAGGGTGACCCTGCGGGCCAGATCTACGCACCCTGTGGGTCAGATCCAGCCCCCAGGCCCTGAGTTTGACAGCCCTGATCTAGAGAATTATAAGAATGCTGAGGAAGATTATTATTATTTTTTTGCAATAATGCCGAATATCTGTAGCTCGGATGTAGGATGATGGTTCATTCTCTGAGCTTATGGGTGGTTTTGGGCGGAGGTATCAAACTTATATCATCACTTTTTTTCCCTTCTCTAAACTGGGTGTGGTGAGCACTTGATGCATCCAGCTCAAAGGCCGCAGGTTTGACACCTCTGGTTTAAGGGATGTCAGTGTTCTTCTGTTGATAAGGGCTTCAGGTGTGGGTGCGTCAAGTGAGGATCTTGTGATGGGTCAGGTGTGAGTTGTCAGTGAGGGTCTTGTGACGGCTCCTGGGATAGGGAGGTTGCATCGGGTCAGGGTCAGTGGGAGGTGAACTGTTGGTGGGGAGGGGGAGTTGAGTGTGTTGGTTGAGGGTCGGTGCTGTCTCTGGTTGGAAGTTTTTTTCCCCTCTACCATAACTGACCTCAAAGACGGCGACTGAGCTATTCTTTGAGAAGAGGGGAACCCAGCTAAATTACTCCTGTGTTGCTGGATTGAAAATCCAGAGAGGAGACTGTGGCTGAGCCAAAAGAAGAGGATCTGAGAGGGGAGCTGTTTTGTCTGGCAGAAGTAGGAAATGCCAACAGCACCTTCTGCTACTGAGCTGTGAAATGCCCCATTCTGCCACCCTTCTCTTTCTTTTCAGTCGTATCTGCTGACGTTGAAATGACAGACTATGCCCTGCTGACCTATACTGTGCTGGGAGATGTTGCATCTGCACTGCCTGTGGTCAAGTGGCTATCTCAGCAGAGGAATGCACTGGGTGGTTTCTCATCCACCCAGGTGAGTCTTCACTGGGGCAGGTAGTTCTGCCTCTAAGCTGAACATGCTTTAGTGAGCCAAGAAGAAATGAGACATTCCAGGGTTCATTACCTACCTGACTTTCATTTCCTTAAGAGACTAGAGAAGACTTCTTGGCATTTTTTGTTATTTTGTGTGTGGTTTTTTTTTTTTTAATGCAGGGATTAGAAAATGCACTGCCTCCCATCATCTCTCCAGAGGTATTGCGAGCAGCCCGGAATGCTTATACATTTTGCTTGATTCCTAAAATTCTCAAGAGTCCTGATTACATTAACCCTCGGTTTTCAAAATACTAAGTCTTCACTACCGATCTATATGAACTACACTGGGTTCTGCATTTACACTCAGGCAATTGTTTTATTGGTTTAATTGAAATTCTGTTCTGCTATATCTACAAAAAGATCAAGCATAAATTTAACATTGATGAGCAGCGGTTTATGTACAACTACTTCAGAGGTGGGTTCCTACTAGTTCAGACCGGTTCTACCGAGTAAGTACGGTAGTAGGCCGCTGGTGACGTCACGGAGCTCCGTGGAGGCAGCCATCTTTTTTTGGGGGATTTTTTTTTGGGAGAATTTTTTTCTTCTTCTGGGCATGCACAGAACCCGAGTTTCTGGCACTGCACTTGCATCGCCATCTTGTTTTGGCCTTTTTTTCGGAGGGGAAAAATGTTTTTAAATTTTTTCCCCGGATTTTTTTTCTTCTGTGCATGCGCAGAAGCCGAGTTTCCGGCACTGCGCATGCGTCGGCATCTTGTTTTTGGCCTTGTTTGTGGGGGGATTTTTCAGGGCTTTTTTCTACTGCACATGCGCGTGCGCACAATGCGCACCCATGCGGCGCAGGAGGCAGCGAACCACTGGCGAGGTAAGTTAGAACCCACCCCTGTTGCTCTGTTTTTCTTGTTTGAGAAGGATTATAAAATAGTATCTCTTTTATACATGCAGCCAGGTTTCTATAGAAGAGCTTCACTGTATTATATCTTTTGTAGCTCATACAGTGAAGAGTATTGTGATACTTAAGGACTAACAAAAATTGGTTTAAAGAGCCATGGTAATATCCCATGTTCAGAGGTGGGTTCCTAACAGTTCGGTCCGGTTCTACCGAACCATTAGTAACTTGGGTGCCCAGTTCGGTAGAACCATTAGCGACCTGGGCCTGCCACGCCCCGGAGCTGGTTCTTTTGGTGACGCCATAGATGGCGTCATCTTGGATTTTGCTTCTGCGCATGCACAGAAGCTTTAAGTACTGCTCATGCGCGTGCAGTCGTAGTGCGGCCCTGAGCGAACCAGCAGTAAGAAGCTTATGAACCCACCTCTGCCATGTGCATGCACAGTCTTCATCTTTGGCATCTACCAGACCTCCATTTCAACGTGAATTATTTTTTTTTACATGTAGAAAACTGACTTGACGGAAAGTATACTGTTGCTTTCGCCGTTATTTTTATTTGCAGGAATATTTCTGGGCCCAGCATGAGTCTGACAGAAAATAGAAAATAAATATCCTAGACATCTGTAGTCAATACTTTATTTAGAAAGTGTATTTAGTTGCCCAGAAATAAACAAAACAAATATAGGCTGGGATGGTCAAGAACATTGGCCTAATGTGGAGCAATCCCACCAGTTTGTCTTTGGATAAATGATTTGTGATAAGTTGTGTATCCAGTGGCAGCTCTTTGCTGAGTAAAACATCGGTTTTCAGAGCAACTATGCCTGCTTTTCAAATAGCTAAATATGGCTATTCGCTGAAAAATATTTCCTACATTGGCACAAACCTAGGACACAAGGAAACCTTTGGTCTTCAAAAGTTAGCTAACATACTCAGAGGGGTATGAAACTTTTGAAAAAGAAGGCCAAAGCCAGACTCCTTAGGAACATTGTTTAATTTCTGAGCAAAACAATGGTTTTCTGATGACTGGCTAGGGAATACTGGAAGTTGAAGTCCACACATCTTAAATTTGCCATATTTGAAAAACCCTGTTCTAGGAACTGTAACCCAAATAGATACCTGCTTCTGTGTAGCAGACAGGAGGATGGAGTGGTAAAGAGAGCAAAGTGCAAAGTAGCTGCATGTGATATTAATTTGGGATTGTTTTCTAGCTATTTTCTCTCTCTCTCTCTCCCATTCTTCTGAACGGCAGGATACTTGTGTGGCCCTCCAAGCACTGGCTGAATATGCTATCCTGTCTTACATCGGGGGTGTCAACCTCACCATTTCACTGGCCTCTACCAACCTGGACTACCAAGAGACCTTTGAGTTAAACAAAGCCAACAAAAAGCTCCTTCAGACTGTTGTGGTAAAAGGACCTCACCCTTTCCGTTTCATTCCTGGAATCCTCTACGTATGCTTGCTTTCATTCAAATTAAACCCTATTTTCTCTACAGATCCCCTCCATTCCCACAGGGTTATTTGTGAGTGCCAAGGGGGAAGGCTGCTGCCTCCTGCAGGTGAGAAACCTTAGATGCTACTCCCACTCCTGAGCAACAAGTCCGTTTTCACCCTCCTTTCCTTCCTTCCTTCCTTCCTTCCTTCCCTCCTTCTTTCCTTCCTTACTTTCTCTCTCTCTCTCTCTCTTTCTTTCCTTCCTTCCCTCAATCCCTCTTTCTTTCTTTTTCTTTCCTTCCTTCCTTCGTTACTTTCCACAATCCCTCCCTCCTTCCTTCCTTCCTTTCTTTCTCTCTTTCTTTCTTTCCTTCCTTCCTTCAATCCCTCTTTCTTTCTTTTTCTTTCCTTCCTTCCTTCATTACTTTCCGCAATCCCTCCCTCCCTCCTTCCTTCCTTCCTTCC
>JANHFT010004991.1:42252-55638 GCA_032467955.1 Pseudoxenodon macrops
GTCAAGAATGATAAGGTGCAACACGTAATGATACTCATAGGGTACAAATAAGCAATCAGGAAACAATATCAATAACAAGTCATAGGATACCAGCAACAAGTTTGTATAGATCACTATGAAAACTGCTCTGAAAAAATCAGAAACCCAGATCAGATGGCTTCTGACCAGCAATATCAATGGAGAAGTCATGAGGAAATTGCAAATTGAGGTCATGTGACATTGCACTTAATGACGATAGATCACTTCATGAGCACAGCCTTAACTGACTTTGCAATGACTTTATGACTATGTCACTTAGTGATGGAATTGTAGGTCCCACTTGGGGTTGGGAGGATTAGCTGTATGTAATAATGACAGATGCAAATCCTTCGATAGAGTTTATGCTTTTTAAGATCATTGTTAGCAGCACTTCTCCTTCTTGTTAAGCCTACATATCATATCTCATGTGGGATAAATCATCACAAGACAACAAGGATTGCCACCACGGCACTTTCAATCTTGTTCATTATGTTACCATTATTTGATGAATGGTTCTGCGGGTGTGTCTAAATAAACAAATAAACAAATTTAGTGATAGGCAGACTCCAGTAGCTCAGTAGTGTTCTGCTATTTTCTATGTATGCCTCTTATTTAAACAATTGGGCTGCTGTGCATAAACTGAAAATATGTTCCTTAAGAAATCATTGCCAGCTGCTGGCAAGCAGTCAAAGGAACATAGTAAAGGAATAGTTGAATTCAATAACAAGTCTGGGTACAATTAAATGCATGTCAGGTGCTGAAGAGGGTATAAAGTTGGCAACAAAAAAGAACATGATTATGTACTCTATTTTGGGTGTATTTTTGTGTGCACTGATTTATTTTGGTGGTTTATTCTGTAGTTATGCTGCTTTACCTGCATTATTCTAGTGAGCTCTGGTTCCACACATAAAAACTATTGTATGTGAGTAGGCCTGGAATCCATGCACCTTTCCCATTGGGAAAGCAGTTGAAATACCCACTTATCTAGCCCTCTCTGCACATATGTGATTAGAACCAATAATTAGAAGGACAGTAGGACTCATTTGTAAGTAGGTCAATTGCCTAGAGAGGCTGGAAGACACTTTCCTAGGAAAATCACCTCTTTTAGGATGGAATAGGTCAACTTGCTGTAGCCAACTTGCCATGGCCAATTTGCTGTGGCCAACTCACTGCAACCAACTTGCTGTGGGACAACATGCTGTGGCCAACTCATTGCAGGACAGCTCACATGGGACAATTCAACAAATATAGTACAAAAGTTAAATTAATTTCAATGAAACTGTGGCAATAATAATAAAGTCAATCCAGAAATACAAGAGTTACAATAATTTTGATGAAAACACGGTCATCAATAATAAAAGTTACTAAATGAAACAACTAATATAGCATTGAATTATCCTGCAATGAGTTGTCCTGTGATAAGGTGGCCATGGAGAATTGTCCTATGGTGAGTTGGTCACAGTGAATTGGCTGTGGTGAGGTGGCCACAGTGAGAAGTCCTAGACTAGACCCTTTTATGAAGCTAGATGTAGATGCAGCTGAGAACGTTTTGTTCCAAAATTCCAGTGATAACAGAACAGCGCTCTGCACCATTTGTCTTTTCATTTGAGGGTTGCTGTGATTAGTCTTACCTAGAACTGCTGTATATCTGGTTCTCAGTTCAAAGTTCAAAGCCTTTACTGTCATTGTACATCATGTATACAATGAAATTGGTTTAGCCTCTACTGCTGCAGTTCAGATAAGAATACAAGGCAAGATGAATAATATAAAGAATAATCTTTATACAAGTAGTTAGGAATAAAACCTAGTCATACATTTCCATATGTATGTCATATTCTGTGCAACATGTATATGGTGTATGATCTTATATCGTGGTATATATATATATATATATTACACACTACACTGGCATCAGTGAAATTCATCATATGTTTGTGGTGCTATATTGTGTTTAGGAGTCTGACAGCCCATGGGTAGAATCTGTTTTTAAACTTGTTTGTCCGGCCAGGGTGTGAATCATCCCTAAGTATCTTCCTTGCTCTGCTGAAACAGCGAGACCTGGAAATATCATCCAGTGGTGTTAGGGGGCAACCGGTGGTTTCTTGTGCTGAATTAATCACTCTCTGTAGTGCCTTCCTATCTGCAGCTGTTAAACCAGCTGCAGATACAGTATGTGAGGACACTTTCTATCATGGACCGATAGAAAGAGGTCATCAGCCGTTGTTCCAGAGGTGGGTTCCTACCAGTTCTATCTGGTTCTATAGAGTAAGTAGTAACTCCACGGTGACGTAATGGAGCCTGTTCCTTCAGTGTCTCTGTGGGCACCATCTTGGATTTTGCTTCTGCGCATGTGCAGAAGCTAATTTTTGCTTCTGCGCATGCCCAGAAGCTAGTTTTTGACTGCCGCGTGTGTGCTCACTCATGCACTTTGTGCATGCTCTTGAAGCACGACCCTGAGCGAACCGGCAGTAAGAAGATTCAGAACTCACCTCTGTGGTCACCTGATTTTTCCGCAGGACTCTAATGAAATGAAGTCTCTGTTGAGCCTTACAAACCACCAGGGACGTGTTGTTTTTCCAGGTGAGGTCTTGACTAATGAGCACTCCCAAGAATTTAAAAGAGGAAACCCTCTCCACATGGCCTCCCCTTGATATACAGTGGGGCAGGTTCCTCTCTTTGCTTCTGGAAATCCAGCACCATCTTCTTTGTCTTGCTAGTGTTTAGATGTAGGTTGTTTTTTGAACACCATGTGGATAGCTTTTGGATTTCTTCCCTGTATGCTGATTCATCCCCTCCGGTTATAAGATCCAAGACCGTTTTTTCATCTGCAAACTTTATTATGATGTTGGTTGGATCAGAGGATATGCAATCATGTGTATACATTGAGTACAGGTAGGGGCTGAGCACACAGCCCTGAGGGGTGCCTATGCTGAGCTTCAGGGTGGAAGATGTAAAGGACTCTTTGTAAGGTGCGGATAGTAAGATGATCCCAGTGTTCATTATTTAGGCAACAGGGGCTGAAACATTTTTAAGCCCTGAGGAACAATACAATATTCAGAAGCAGTTCAGGCAAACCCTTCTCTGATTTGGAGTAAAAGAACAGGGGATTGGAAAGGAGGTACAGCACAGTTCAACCAGCAAGGTTCTGTTGTTACAGTCAATCTCAGTAAAAACAGTGTTAGCCTTATGTGGAGCTAATGGTCTACAATGATGAGGTTTACAGCAGCTCTGCAGCTCTGTGATCAAAGTTTTTAGTATGCTCCATATTTATAAGTTAGGATTTTTGTGATGTGCAGTTTTACCTTTTCAGCAGAATAACAGGAGCTGAAAAAGCCGATCATCTCCCTTTTACAGTCTCATGAATATTCATAGAAGTTGGCTTTCGGGGAGAAGAAAATCCCCCACTTTTCACATTTTAGGCTATTATTTTTGTTGAGATGAGTCACGTACAGAAGACTTCAAGAATAAGAATGCCACAAGAATTAAAACATCACAAGCCAACCAAGTAGATAAAGTAAAATGCCATTAATTCTGTTTTGCCCTTTCAGTTTGATCCAACTAAAGGAGTTGTGCGTCCTTTCCTGAACTTTGTTGAGGTTGTGCTGTTGCTCAGAATTGAAGCTTCTACCTTTAAGCTTATTCAATGAGCCTTCAGAAGAGCTGCTTTGCTGTAACAATTCAATGCTGTTCTCTGCAAATAAGAATGCGCCTATTCAATTTCATGAAATATGAAATACACTCAATCTGCACTTTCTTTTAAAAACATTCATATAAAATTAGAGATCTACTAGGTTATATCAGCCATACTATATTCTTTTCAAAATATTCATATAAAATTAGAGATATATTAGGTTATATCAGCCATACTATATTCTTTAAAAATATTCATATAAAATTAGAGATCTATTAGGTTATATCAGCTATACTATATACCGTATACCAGACCAAAAAACTAACTCTAAGCTTTAAGAGAATTTTAAAGCTGCTTTATTATATTGGCTATAGTACCATAACAGAATCTTACAAGTCTATACTTCTCTTTTCCCCTTACTCACCTGTGAAACTAAGGAGATATCTATCTGAGCTCTTTCCTCCTCCATTCAGATTGTTTTGGGTTTGAATTGTGTTTTTTGTCTTGCTGCTCTGGGAACAATAGCAGTTAGACTTATATACTGCTTCATATGCTTTTACAGCCCTCTCTAAGCAGTTTACAGAGTCAGCATATTGCCCCCAACAATCTGGGTCCTCATTTTACCCACCTCGGAAGGATGAAAGGCTGAGTCAACCTTGAGTCTGGTGAGATTTGAACTGCCGAATTGCAGCTAACAGTCAGCTGAAGTAGCCTGCAGTACTGCACTCTAACCACTGCGCCACCTCAGCTCAAGTTTAGTTTATGTCCATCAAGGTCATCTTAATTAGTCTTTACAGATTGATACCAAAATATTAGCAAGACACTTAGTATGTTTTGGAATTGGGAAAAAAGTCATAATTTCCCTGCCTCAGTCATACCAGTTTCTGGAAGCTGGACTTGGTGGTCCCACTTGGGTTCCATGGAAAACTTAGGGCTGTTATTGAAGGCTTGGTTTACAATCCAGTTGAAGCATTTTTTATTTACTTCATTTTTATTGATTTAGATGTGCTATCCCACCTTTATTATTCTTATAAACAACTCAAGTTGGCGAACATACTTAAAACTTTTTCCTCCTCCAATTTTTTCCACAGCAACAATACTTTAAGCTCTTAGTTGCTTGAGAGAGATTGGCCGACCCAAAGTCATCCAGCTGGCTCCAGCTGTAACACTAGGTGATAGCGATAGCCAGGGGAGCTTTTGCATAGCTCTGTGTGGTGGGTGCCAATTTCATCTTTATCTGGACTGAGAGGCACTGCACATGTCACTTCTGCTTTGGTTACCTCTTGAATAGATTAGTGCAACATGCTCTACACTGCAATACCCTTAAAGTACATTTGGAAGCCACCATTGATCTGGAATACAGAATCATGGACAATTAATGCACATTTCCTAATTTAGCTATGTTGCACCTTTGTGAACTGCACTGACTCCCATTAGACCTCTGGTTACAATTCAGGATGCTGATGTCATCTATAAAGCCCCTCATGGCATGGCATGGGGTTAGAATACTTGAGGGATTCTCTTTTTCTGGTGATCTCTTCTCCCCATTAGTTCTAGCAGGAAGGACAAGATCTGGGTCTCAACAATTAAAAAATGTCAACTTTGGTTGACATTCCTGTGACAGGATCCAGAAATCTCACTTTTGTTACCCCTGGAACACTTAAGAAACTGTGATCAGATTGGTCCTGATCTGCTAGTTTTCTGGAAAGTCTGTTTTTTTTGCCTAGAAATGGTGATTGTGAAATTAGTAAGGAAATATTATATTATATTGCTATTTACTTTTGATTGCTGTTTTTGTTTTGGATCATATGTTTAGCATTGTATGTAGATTTTTATACTGTGGTTTCCATTTAAATTTTGTTTGTTGTCCAGAGCCACTGTGGCAAGAGGAGCAGTTATAGAAATAAAAATAAATTAAAAAAAACTTTTATAAAGTTTTCTCAGTGTGGAATTTGGACTTAAAATCTTGTAAGTCTCAGCCAGCATTGTAGCCTAACACATTTGGAAAACATTAAGTTGAAAAAAGTCTAAATATTCTATGGTGTTCTAGATTCTTGAATGATAGTGAAGCATCTCAGTGAGATTTCCTTAAAGGCCAGACTGGCGCTCATGTAAAGTAACATGTCCTGTCCTTGGCTGAAAGCTCAGGTAAAAATGTGGTCCAGAATCTTTCTCAAAGTATTTGGTTAGTGGGTCAAGGGAACTCTATTAAGTTAAGACAAATATATCAATTAAAGTACGGTTTTAAGGGCCATGAAAAAACAAAGTTGAAATAAGAGATTGCATCTTTCATCTCAGTGAAAGAAACTAAGAGCATGATCTAGAACCGTAATGGCGAACCTATGGCACGCTTGCCAGAGGTGGCATGCAGACCCCTCTCTGTGGGCATGTGCGCTGTTGCCAGTTGCTCTTCTGGTTTCTGGCATGCCTGTCAGCTGGTCTTCACGGTGCTGGAAAACGGCCCGAAAACCTGCCTGAAAACGGTCAGAAAAACGGTCTGAAAACAGCCATGTGCGTGCCAGCCATCTGGTCTTTGGGTTTTCGGTGCTCCGGCATGCACACAAGCATGGCTGCTCCAGTTTGAACACTTGGTGCCGAAAAGGTTCGCTATCACTGATCTAGACTAAGCTTCCTGATTGCTACTCTTAGCAGTAGGAGTGCATAATTACTTCTAGCACTGGCTTGGTTTTAAATAAAAAAAATCATACTGGAGTCTCAATTCTCTACCTGGAGCCAGGTTTGCTCAAGGTGCAAAATTTGCAGGAAGAGCAACTCTTAAATAGGCTACTTTACAGAACCTTTTTCCTGTGACCTGGGACATCTGTACTTTCTAAATCATCTAGACTCACATCAGCATTTCTGCATTCTTCTGTTCATAGGCATAAATCTGGATCAGAGTTAGAGGCGAGAGTGGCTCATGGGAGTCTGATCCTTCTCAACCTCTTTGCTTAGATTGGCTTTGTCGGGTCAGTCTTTTCCAAGACCTTCCTTGGTTTCTCTTCCTCTGCCAAGCACAAATCATTCACATATCACAAGGCTACACTTTTGACAGAGTTTTTTGTCTTGTAGAACCTGAAAATTCAGCCCAGGAATGAAACTGTTATTTTTCCTTATCAAATCGTACTTTTAAAAAGTAAAACAGGATGTTGAAATGAAATCAGAGTGATTCTCATTAGGATCTACCATAAATGACTGGTGTAATGAAGAGAGGCATTTTACAATATTTTTCAGGACTTCAGACATATTATATAAATATCCCCATTGCTGGTCGTAGTTATATTTAAGCCTGATTCATTAATTCAACACCAGAGGGGATATAGTAAAACATATCTTTTTTTCTGTTCAGAGAGAAGAAACATACGATATCAAACAACTCAAGACCCAATTTCTCAGAAAAATAATCATTTAAATATTTGTGATGTTTCTGACCCAATTTGCAATATTCTCTCTCGTTTTGAAGACCTTCTCAAAGTAATTGCGGTAAGATGGTTTATGGGCCAGCAACATGGAGAACCACATGTTGCTGCCCCATAACATGTGGGCATCACCACAATGTTATGGGTGAACAGAGTGAAGTGGCTCTGCCAGAGGGCTTGGCCTAATTTGTTGTCTATTCTGATGCACCACTTCTCAGTGCAGTTGATATATGTCACATACCTATAGAACCACCTCTCTCTTACAGTAAAGACTTTCATGAAAAACTAAGACAAGATGGCCTTGGATTCTGGTGCCTATAATCAAATATATCCCAGAAGCACTAGCTTGCTTATTTCTGCTTTGAAAGATAAGCTATGATCATTTTTCTCGAATCTTCTCTTGTGTTTTGCATTTGACTCAGATGCAACTTTCTTCCCAGCTGTCTGTGGGTTGGCACTGATCTGCAGCCAAATTTTGTTTGCTTTCATCTAAGACATGTCTGGGACAATGTGGCATTTCAGTTATTATAATTAGAATTATACCAGCAGAATTTATATCTTTCCCCCATTTTAAGGAGTACTTTTGAATGAATGCCTATCTCTATAGGCTCATAATTTATACTATAATTAATAAATATAATTGTTGACATCCATTGTTTCTTATCCTGCCTACAGGTGCTTTGGAGAAATATTTGCCTTCATTTTAAAAATCGCTTCATATTTTCATAAAAGTATTATTTAATTTAATATATTTTTGCAGTCTAAGCAAAGCTATCTATATTGTTGTGATGCTAAAATGCTACATTTAACATTTATAATAGTTATTAATTTGATTTCCAAAGTGCTTCAAAAATTTTAATCCTGAGAAAAATGCATCATTGGTTTAAAGAGCTGCAAATGGGTATTATGTCATGTGCTCCAAAGCACTTTTGGGAGATTGAATCTAAAGTATTGCATAGCCCTAATTTATGTTCTGATCTGATCCACCCTAATTTATAATTCTGACCAGATGGAAATATCTATTGAGCAGCTTACTTAAACATAAACAAGGTAGGGAAAGTATGAATGTGGCTTGTGGAAATCTTTCCAATCCTTTTATCCAGTAGTCCTATGTTTGTATAGATGCGTGCATTGGAAAATATGGGGTCAGATGATCAAGAGTAAAGTGGTCTTGGATTGGAGTGGACATCAACATTTCAAGCCAATGCTTGACTTCTGAAGCAGGGATAACAAGCCAAAGATATACTGTATCTGCAAAAGTGTAGCTGAAAACCCCAGTGTAGCTGAATCTTTCAGGATGGAGAAGAAAGGAGATTGCCAACATATGCTCCGGATGGCTGCTTCCAATAAGGAGATCACAGAACATTGGTTTTCTGTGGGTTTGAGCTTTGGCAGACAATAGGATTAGAGAGCTATCTCTCTTGCAACTCTGACAGAAACTTTTAAAAGTCTAAATTGACACATCTCATTTTCTAATAACTTTTAAAGTTGCTCATCAACTACTTCCAAACTATTAGAGACCTTTGGCATGACAAGTTTGAAAATGCCAGGTAGATCACTCTTTAATCCTGAATGAAAGAAAAATTTAAAAATAAGTTTAAGAAGTCAAAGAATCTGAAATAAAACAGCAAAATGCAAAATAAGATTTTGATGTTAGAAGTTATAAACAAACTAGGCTTCCATATATATTGGAATATCAAAACCTTTATGATTAGATTTTGGAATTAAATATAAAGTACAAACTTTATGAGATATAGTTCCTGTTTTAGTTTTTATAAGACATAACATAGATAAATAATTTCATAATTTCAAAAACTAGACACTAGAGGTGACCCAAGATTTTAGGTAGATGAAAGATATACATTATCGCAAGATGATGCAAAAATAAAAATACTGAAGATGACTTTTGAAGAACGGAATACAAATATAGTAGTAAAAATATCAACAATGTAAGTAAGGATGTTTGCTTCTATGGATAGACTATGTCCAAGAGGTATTATTGAAGAGATGTAAAATGTAGAAGACATTTTATTTGATAAGACAGAGATGGTATTGAAATGAAAATGATTTAGAAACAATTGTGTTTCACTGGATCTCCAAAATAAATTGGCTGAGGCTTTAAAATGTACAAGAGAAATAAAATGACAAACCAAGAGAGTGAACTGTATAATTTTTACTAATGGATTTACAAAAGAGGGTTGTTAAAATTTTGAAGAACCCTCTGTGATGGGACAAAGATGAAGAGAAATCAAATCCCACAGCTATATTTGAACAAACTGTTAGAAGTAAAAGAAGGGAATATAAAGTCAATTTATTTGATCAAGGTGAAAATAAAATATGTTATTACTTCTAACTAACGTTTATGAACTTTTTGCTGAAGGACTGAAAACAGATATTTTTATATCTGTTGTGATGAAGTTTGAAAGTCACTTCTTTTATATATTTCTTATCTCTTTATTATATTCTCACTTTTCTTTTTTCTCTTTCTTTGTTCTTTTTCCTTGCACTCCTTTCTTTCTTTTCTTTCTTTAGTTGTATTAGATTTTACTACTATAACCAAACTTTTAAATAAAACAATTCAAATTGATACTCAAGTGCATTTTGAGAATCCAAGGAAAATTGCATTTTCATGACCTTCTGCGTATGTGCAGTGCTCGGGCATTACGTCCTAGGGGTGGGTGGAACCTACCGCAGTTGCTGCTACTAGTTCGCCTGACCGGAGAGAATCGGCTGAATCCCACCACTAGATTGTCCCCACAGCAGATATTCCTGTTCCTTTTTTTAAAAAAAACAGGACAATCATTTTGAACAGGAGCAAATCCAGCTACTTATAGCAATGAGAAATAACAAAAAAAGTTCACAATTTTTCTGTTGCTTCTTCATATGCAACCCTCTTACTGTGTCTTTACCGTTTAAGCCTCATTTCATCTGGAAGTGACTAATATTGATAAGTGAAAGAAAAGAGAACTCAGACTCTAGGGAAAAAACATCAGCTGGTGGATTAGCAAGCAAAAAATAATATTGACTATGCTGTGTATCTATATTACTTGCATTGCTTAATGACTCTAATCCAAAAATAATGAAAGCATTTCTGGAAAATAGAAAGGAAGAAACCAAGTGTAGTCAGACTTGCATTAATTGTAAGTGGATTTGTGTGCCATGAACTGAAGACCTTGGTGCTTACAAATATCAGCTTTTTCAGTTTAAATATTAATAACAATGCATGAGGCAATGTCAATAAAGATGTAGGCATATTTATAACATAATCCCCCATGTAAATTGGTTACCCAAGTACCTGTACTGATGTTCTGGTCTTTATCAAAGTCTTCAGATGTCAGCTTTGAGATTTGAAATACTAATTATGTTAGATTCTCCATATGGATGCGTCCAAATTTTGTTGGTGGTTTACATGTACATCTATATGCTATCTTACAATGTGAGACAATAAGGGAAGACTTTTAGACAAAATTTGCCTAACATATTTTCAAAGGGGTCAGGAAGCAACAAAACTTGTATGCATCTTATTTCAAGTAGGAACTCTTCCAAGACTGTAGGATTGAAGGAAAAAAATGCCCCCCCATTCTTCAATTACTTGAATATTCATTAAAATAAAGTCTGCAGATTTTTCTTAAGGGCTCAGTTTGTAGCAGATGCATTGGAAAGGCTGGAAGAGACAGAGTAATAAACTGTAAATCATTTTCTGATCTTCTCCAGAATGCCACTGCCCGCTGCATTTTACCAGAAGGAATAGGAAGGAAACACTTTTAAGAAATTTGATTTATGTTGCAAACAGGAGAAATATAATAAAGCACGGTTGCCTATTATGGTAGAAATTTAGAAAAGCTCATCTCTGGCAGCAAATAAATCTTTGACAAAAGGGGTGGAAGTTTGGTTTTTTCCCCAGAGGTGATGGATAAACACCCAGTTCATATGCCAATTTCATTGTTCAATTCCCACTCTTTGGGAATTGTTCAGTTTTAAAACTAACTTAATACTTATTGAGAACCTGGCTAGATTGTTTTTTGGCCAGATATTCTCCCTTTCCATTCCAAAACTCTGATATAATAAAAAAAGAGCAAATTATACATT
This sequence comes from Pseudoxenodon macrops, assembly GCA_032467955.1. Lineage (NCBI taxonomy): Eukaryota > Metazoa > Chordata > Lepidosauria > Squamata > Pseudoxenodontidae > Pseudoxenodon > Pseudoxenodon macrops. The sequence goes on from JANHFT010004991.1 coordinate 53,407, forward strand.
TATGTTTAAATCCCATCAACTGAGACATTTCCCACTTTAAGAGTCATTTGGCTATTATTCTAAAATGTAGGAATTATCAAAATGATGAGTCACTTGCATTCCTGGAATTTAAAATAATGTCTGGTTTGGTATTTAGATTTAGCAGAGTAAGAATATCATTTGGAGAATTATGCAGTTTTAAACTCTACTAATTTCAGTGGAAATTTAGATTTTAAAATATTATACCATATTAATAGATGAACAATATATGAAAGATAGATAGATATAGATAGATAGTAGATATAGATAGATGCAGACAGACAGAGATGATAGATAAATAAATAAATAAATAGATAGATAAATATAGATAGATAGATAGATACAGATAGATAGATGATAGATAGATAATATATATAGAAAGATAGAGATGAGAGAGAGAATGCATTTAGGCTTATATACCACCCCATAGTACTAGCACATTACAGTCCTCTCTGAGCAGTTTACAATAGATTAGATAGAGACAGGGATACTGTAGATAGAAATAGCTAGCTGGCTACCTAGATAGTAATCTTATGTATGTTTACCCCAAAATATGTTCTACTTTGTTTAATAGAATTTACAGCTTTGTAACTATATCCATGTAAAAAATTGGAACCAAAGTACAAAGTAGGCATGACATTAAATCCATGTTTGCATTAGTTTAGAAAAGTGTAGATTAAATTTAGTTATCTAATCAGTTGAGATCACTTCTTCCCCTGTAGTTTTTAAAGATGTTTCTCTTTCCATTTATATGAAAACTGATCCCTGAGCCATTAGCTCTGAAAGGAGACCTTTCATGGCAACTTCACTTCCATAACTGCTTGTGAAAAAAAGTGTTAACAGCATAGAATAGAAAGAGTTAAATCCTGTCCCCCTCTAGCTTGATGGGATTATGATCTCTTCCACATACAGCTATTTGAAAGCCAACCTCTAAGCATAGCATATGCATGTCTGCCTTTAATGACAAAATTTATTTGAGACCATGAAGCCTAGCTGATATGTACCGTATTTTTTTATCTTACATGAACTTTAGAGCTTCAAATAATAAAGAGAAAAGGGTAATTCAAAAATCTTTTTAAACAGAGATTTTGGAATTGCATTGAAAGCATTTAAAATACTTCAGAACAATAGGCACACCATTAAGAATATGATATTGTAAAAGATACTAGTTGTTGCCATGGCGCTTAGTAATGAACCTGATCCTATGTGGAATACAAGATATGGGAGAATTTCACATGTTCAGCCCAAATAAAACTTTTCCTGATTAGGAAGACAGTCTAAGTGACTTTGTTTTCAAAACCAAACAAGACTTGCAATTGTTGACCAATAACTTAGAAGATGCTGGTAATATGGAGAAAAACACAATAAAGTATTTCCATCATCTCTGTATCTGCTGAAAGTAGATCAGTTTCTCAGTATTTCTCACAGGCCAGCCAGTTATCCCAACATTATTGTTTTTTTATAGTATAATTTTTATACTCCAAAGCAGTGTTGCTCAACCTAAGCAATTTTAAGATGTGTGGACTTCAACTCTCAGAATTTAGCCTGTGTGCTGGCTAGGTAATTCTGGGAGTTCAACTCCACACATGTTAAATTTACTGAGAAACACTGTTCCAAAGTCTTTTTTTTTTAAAAAAGATCCTACTGATTAGAATAATACTTCTGACCTCAGAAGCTTCCTTCTTCATGTTAGTCAAGAAAAGATGGGCCTTTCCTGAAATGGTAGAAATTGTATTTTTAAAACCAGGCCATACTTTTGAATAAGCAATTTTTTTCAGTTTATCTAGTTTTCAGCAAAGCTCCTAAATATTTCATTCCTAAGGAGGGAAACTGGTTTTTTGAAAGGGTTGTACCTTTATTAATTTTTTTGGTAGTTTCTTTCCATCAGGCCTAACAGTTAATTCATCTTTTGAAATTGAAGGCCCAGCTATTCTTTAGGTAGGCCAAGGGGAGAGAGCAGTGCTACATTTAAGTGCAGTTTGATTCCTTTTTGTATCTGTCATTTAGAACAGGGGTCCCCAACCCCACTGGTCTCTGGACTGGCACAGTCCGCGGCTGTTGTGGCCCGCCAGTGGCCTGTGCAGCTGGTAACTGATTCAGACAGTAAGGAGGCTGGTGTGGTGATTCGCCAGTGGCCTGTGCAGCTGGCACTAGAGTCGGACAGTGAGGCGGCTGGAGAAGACTCGGTGCCAGAGGCAGGGATTCAGCCAGTGC
>JANHFT010004991.1:65133-78125 GCA_032467955.1 Pseudoxenodon macrops
GCCTTCAGGATGCTTCCCTAAAGGCTCCGGAGGGTAAAAAACGACCCAACACGCAAACCAGCAGTGACTCCGATTTGCCTGCTGGGCCATTTTAAACCCTCCTGAAGGGAAGCCTCCTGAAGCCTCCGGAGGATGAAAAACAGCCATACAGTAGTTTTTTTACAGGGCAGCGCCTCGCTTTCCCTCAGAAATGGCTCCGCATGCCACCTGTGGCACGTGTACCATAGGTTCGCCATCATGGCTTTAGAAGATGCAGGTCTTGCAAGTGTGCTACAAAGAGGAGAGAAAGTTATATGATGCAGCACATCATTTTGGATTCTAAGAAAACATTGAAGCCAGAGGTGGGTTCCTACTGGTTCTATCCGGTTCTATAGAGTAAGTAGTAACTCCGCGATGATGTCACGGAACCGGTCCCATCGATGTCTCCATGACACCACCATCTTGGATTTTGCAAATCATTTTTGACTGCCGCACGTGCGTTTGCTCAGGCACGACCCTGAGCAAACTGGCAGTAGAAGATTCAGAACCCACCTCTGATTGAAGCCCATAGAGTCATAGAATGATTGTTTGGAAAAGCATTTCCTTTTTTTTTTTGAATGAAGAAGTAGAAAACTAATGATATCCCCCCCCCAAATAGCTTTATGTACTTCAATTCTGGGAAATGGCAAGGAAGAAATAATTTCTTCCAGCCCAGTGAAATAAAGTTGAATGGATTTTGTATTCAATTTCATCTGGAATTCCCAGACGATCCAGTATCCTAATACTATCTAGAGCTAACCCTAACTATCTGCTAACTATCTGAGCCTCTGAGATCAGCCACTTCTGGCAAACCTTTGAAATAAAAGTCTAATTGACACAAAGATGTAGCTATAGGAATTTTAGAAAAAGTTGAAACTACCACATTTTTATCAGTTGTTTCAGTATTCAGTATGCCTTAAGTGTATGTTCAGGAGCTACGGTGGTGCAGTAGTTAGAGTGAAGTACTTCAGGTTACTTCTGCTAACTGCCTGCTGCTTGCAATTTGGCAGTTCGAATCTTACAAGGCTCAAGGTTGACTCAGCCTTCCATCCTTCAGAGGTGGGTAAAATGAGGATCCAGATTGTTGGGGGAAATATGCTGATTCTGTAAACCGCTTAGAGAGGGCTGTAAAGCACTGTAAAGTGGTGTCTAAATGCTATTGCTATGTTTAAAGAAATCTTCAAATGAATCTCAAATATAGCGTCAGCAGTTTTGCTTTCCATTTTATTCTTAACCTTTTCTTTCCTTATATCACTATCTCAGAAATCTTGAATCCTACCTGTTATTTCTCATTGCTTTTCTTGATTTTGTACTTATGGCCAGAGAATTTGATCTCTCTAATCAAATCAGTGCAGCTTCCCTGCCAAATTCATACAACCAAGCCTTGTTCATGACAGCTTGAAAATGGGTAAAGGATTAGCCCCTCTCCCAATATTTCATCTGGAACACTGCAAAGGAATGCCTCCCATGTTTGTTAATAATTCTGGAAGTTGGATGGGGCAGAAAAACTATACAAGTAGTCCTCAACTTACGACCATAATTGAGCCCAAAATTTATATTGCTAAGTGAGTTTTGACCCATTTTATGACTTTTTTCGCCACATTTGTTAAGTGGCTGCAGTTCTGAAATTAGTAACACGGTTGTGAAATGAATCTGATTTTGCTTGTCAGAAGGTTGGAAAAGGGGATCATGTAACTCTGGTACACTGCAACCACCATAAATGTGAGTCGGTTGTCAAGCATCCAAAGGTAATCATGTGACCATGGGGATGCTGCCATGAAAAATTGTCATAAGTCACTTTTTGAAGTGCCTTTGTAACTTCAAATGGTTCAAATGAAGAGTGGGCAAGTCGAGGACTACCTAAACTCTCGTTCATACGGCTCTCTTTCAGTCCTCCTGGCTGACTTCATGGAAACTTCAGATAATATATATTATCTGCAACAAGGGTGCACTCATATTTTCATGCCAAGGCCTGAAGAGGTTAGTCACACATTCACCAATTGTTCTGCCCAACATAAGGGAACAGATGATCTTCTGCTTTTCTGCCTGTTGCAGTGGGTACCAGCATCCTTAATTTCACAGTAGCTGGAAACAGGATACTTATTTTTCCGTATTGTACAGGCGGGTAGGGAAAGATTCCATGCCCAAGTTGAAGGAATGTAAAAATATTTCCATTCATCTCTTAAGTTGCTCCACGTTAGAAAGTAATGAAATAAGTACGGTGTAATGGTGGCTTTCATTTGGTTTGGATCTGTTCCATTCTTGTTTTATCTTATTTGAAGAGACCGTGGCTTTTTATATCAGATGTGGTAGTGAAACAGATGTCTTTAAAAGGTTATAAACTTTAGCTTTCTCACTGCACAATAAAAGTATAGTGAGACCCAGATTTCTTGGCATTTTTTTGTCCATTTCTTTTATTTTATGTCCTTTTATTACTTTGCGTTGCAGCCTACTTTTCTATTCATAGCACAATCAGAATGGCTGTTTAGTGGCTTAGGCAAGTGAAATTTTTGACAATAATGTATGTATTTTTATTCAGCTACATAATTATTACTGAACTTATCCCGGTGCTATTTAGACGAGAAAGGGCTTCAGTTCCTTGTGCCAACTTAGTTCTTTAGATTTATTGCTCTTGTATCACAAGTTATATGTCTACTTTTCATATAAATAATTTGTATAATAATTGCATACCAACACTTTCTTTACAAAAAAAATAGGACACAAAAATAGCTTCCATGGAACGTAATATCAGAGATCTCGAAGATGAAATACAGATGTTGAAGACAAATGGAGTTCTGAACACAGAAGATCGAGAAGAAGAGATCAAACAAATAGAAGTTTACAAGAGTCATTCCAAGTTCATGAAAAATAAGGTATGTGCAGCTAAGAAAACAAGACTTATTAAAATTCTGAGTTTTGAAGGAGATTGGTGATTGTACTGTGTCAACAAAAGAGCTGAAGAGGAGTATCTAGTATTAAAGGAAACTTTCCTGGTAAACAAGGTAGATCCCCACCCCCATTAGTAATTCACTTGGTGAGAGAAGTTTCCATGTTATATCTCAGGTACAGAGGCAACCTTTGTTAGAGCCATGTCAAGCCAGTGTGAAAAATGTGCCTTATTTTGAGGACATTCCCTGGGGGAAACCATATTAAATTGCCACAGAACAAGTACTTTTGTCCCTTTGAATAAAAAATCATGACAATGGCATTCCTGTTATCAGTTCTTGGCCATCTCTCCTTGCTGAATAATTACAGCAAAGGCACCTGTGGGACTGGAAATCATTCATAGGTCCTTCAGGATATTTTCCATGCTTGCAACACACAACCATCAATTGTTTTCAATGTTAGGAAGCAATGCAATTTATAACTCTTCAATTAAGATATGATGCAAGTAGAATAAAATGACCGCAAATACAGACATAAAAGACATTCGAGTGAAGTCTCATATGTCTGATACTCAAAACTTGGTATAAATATTTTAAACAAACCAAGAAACAAACAAATACATTACTAGGCTATACAAACCAAAACCAATACTATATATATGGTTCACAAGGAATCATTTAATTCTGAGGGTTATACTGTATATTAATTGGAAATCTGTTAACATAAAGAGGAAAATTGTAATGATTTTGTGAATAAGGGACTCAATGCAATAGATTCTTCCACTGTTATAAAGAAAATCTGGGCAAAATGTTTGTATATGGTTGTTGGTCACAGCCATCTGATCAGTACTTGGATAATTGTGTCTCATTCTGATGAAAGCCTGCCTAACCTCTGTCAGCAGCCCTGTCCTTCTTCTGACAATTGAGATTTGTAGCAAAAGATCGTGCTTTTGCCATTCACCACAGGACCTTTCAAGGTGGAAAAAATATTTATAATGCTGTCAGCAAGGAGATCTCATTATACCCCATCTGTCCAAACTGAGGTCACTGATAAAGAAACCCTGATAAATGTAAGTTCTGATTGATAGCAAACAGTAGAACAAAGCTCTTTTCATGGTCAACAACTTAAGGTGTTATAATACTCTTTGGGAAGAAAAAGCTTGGATTTAAGAAATAACTACTTTAAGTTCTTTACAATTTAAATGGAAGAGGAGCATATGTTGCTAAAGGCAATCCATTGTGGAACATTGCTAACTTTCCTGGAAAATTAGGTTACACCAAAGTTTGGGGGGTGGGTACAGAAATCAAAGACATTAACAGATCCCCAAATGTCTAGGTGAAATGACAAGAATGGGAAAATAGGAGCAGGTAATTTGCTGATTCCATCTTGCATGATTGGTTTTGGCTCTGATGGCAAATAAAGGGCTTGCCTTGTGTTCCCAGGCTGTCTCTAAGAGAAGGAGATGTTGGAGTTAGCAAAACACACACAAGTCAAGAAGCAACTTGCAAAAAAAGACAATGATTGGGATTTGGAAGAGAAAGCTGCAACACCCCTTTGATTGCCAATTAAGTGATTTGTTTGCCAGTTAACTGATTTACAAAATGAAAACTACTTAATTTTACAACAAATGGACAGTCTTAACCAAAGTTTCAACTGGGAAACTCAGCATCCTAGATCAAGCTAAGTCCAAAAACACTAGAGAATTCCTGGAAGCTTGGCACTCAGACAAATCAACCATCAACAGGCACATGGAGATAAACACCATCTACATAACATTCAAAAGAAACAATAAAAAAACTGAAAAGATCAGATCACCAACAATCAACACCCAGATTCAACAGAAATTAATATCAAGTTTAACACTAGACCAACAATCAAGCAATAACCCAATCAAGGAACTATCAACTCAGACAAACAATCAAACAATAAATAACAATCTAATCAAGGAACTACCAAGACCACTGCCACCAACACTGACAGGACAAGCCATTAGTACATAAACAGAGAGCAAGCGTCCTTCCTTTCTAGAATGGATGATGTTACTTAGTTGGACAATGAAATTTCTGCAAGAAAACAACTAACCTCCAAAGAGCATGGAGGCCTCCACAATGAATTGTTAAGTAAATCTAGTACTGTAGCACATAAATTTTTTAAAGACTTATCAGGTCTGGTTCCACTATTTTGAGGTGAAATAGAAATAGTGGCAGAAAGTAGTAATGGGGACTTGGTTGCTTCTGATGAAAATGTTTTTTTTTAATTGCCCTTTTGGAATGAATGAAGAAAATATTACTTTTTTCTTGCTATGACATGCTGACAGCATCATGTTTAAGATCACTTTACATGCGACTTCTCTGGAATGAGATTGTGCTTTGAGGGTCCAGCATTGTAGAAAGAGGAAAGCAGAGTTGTTTTAATTGATTTAGCTGTCATTTATGAAAGGAACATCTTATTTTGTGTTAGAATTTATATTACTATACCATGCAATTTGTTTTTACATTTTGTTTGTATCATGCTTAATTCGAAGTATTTATTAGAGAGTTGCACACTTCTCAGAATCAGCTGACTGGATTGGCCTGAAAATAATAAACAAATAAATAGTTAGAAGAAAGGAAGGAATGAAGCAATGAAGGAAGGAAGGAAGGAAGAAAAAATAAATGGAAAAAATATCTCAGAATTTCCACAGCATTTTTACATCCCCAAATCTACCATTTGCTCTCCCTTTAGAGACATTACAAAAAACTTTTCTTAAAAAGAATTTTACCATCTTGTATGAAGCAGGAAAGATTCATCCGAGTAGATTTGAAATGCTTTATTTTGTGAATGGCAAAACTCTTTACCAGCTTGCAAATCATGTTGACAATAAAAAGAAATATATAGCATACCTGAAATGAAAATGATTCCATATTCGTTGAACAATTGGCTATCAGACTTTGGTGAGTTGAATCATCAATAAAAGTAGGAAGATCCTTTGATAGAGATTAGGTTGTGTGATACCATCTGGGACTAATATAAACCACATGCTGCAGTATGTATTGGTGTCAACTTTCCTTCCATTTGTATTGTATAATATTACTCTCACCTTATTTTTTTATTCCAATGTTGGCTCTTTGTCTGTAGTGACACATAAAGGATTGTCAGTTTTGTCGTCAATGCATTGGTGATATTACCCATTTTCACTTCTCCAAACAAATCATTTCTAAAACGTTGTGCATTTGAATATTACGGTTCAATTATATCCTTTAATAATTTATTATTTAATAATGCTTCTTTGTCATAGTTATGTTTGATCCCAATTAGTTGTTCTTTTCTTCTGTGGTTCTTTTAGGCAGAATCTGCCTTCAATTAGTTTGAATGTCTATGAATATGGGAAGTGCACTGAGACTTCATTCCTAATCATGTGTAATCTTTATAAATTATTATATAAATTTTTAAAAAATCAAGCAGGATAATGGTTCTGATGTAGATATGTGAGTTTGTGTTTTACTTTTGATGTTCCACATGTGCAAGTATATATAATATACCTTTTGGATTTAATTCTGAACTAAAAAAAAACAGTAAGGAGTTTATATAATATTTCCTTCTAATGTGACTTGGTGGTATTAAAGCTGATAAATATTGTACTTTATTAAGTTGGAACATGTGGTCTGAGCACTCTAAATCCATGATTACATTCCAGATATTTTTGGCTACCATTCTCGTTTTAAATCCTTTTCCATCTTCAACATGAAGTGTGGAATGAATGAAATCCACAACTAGAGAAAGATGGCTTCAAGCATTTCCTTTCTGCTGCTCAAAAAAGGTTCCACACCCATTTGCACTGTTCGGGTGGCTCTCCTCAATAACTCTCAGAAAGAGGGCTAATGACCAGATGACTGCAAGGAATATAAATTCCACTCCTTACCCTTCAGTTAGAACTGAAGAAACTTCTTGGATGAGAAGCAAAAATGTCTTCAAGGAAAAACGAATCAAGTACGGTTGCCTCTTGAAAAAGAATCTTTGGGGCAACCATGACCTGGATGACTGAGAATTTCCATAAACACAGGGCTTCAAACATATTCAGAGATTCTTTGCTGTTCAAGCGGAATATTTTATTGCATATGATTTTTGAGGAAACCCTAACAAAAAAATTGGCGTCTTAAGTTTATTGTGATTGTGGCAATGCAAGTCTATATAGGTTTTGAATTTTAAAATTATTTTTCACAATTATCTATTTTTTGATATTCATGAATAAAATCAATTCACCAGAGTTAAGATTGTATAAAGTTCCCTTGTGTTACGGATACTGATAAGATTTTTTTTCATTCCATATTGGAATGAAATCTGGGAGCTAACTGGAGATATTGAGTTCAGACAATCTTCTTCCTGGGCCCTTCCTCAGATTCATGAACATTAACTACTGCATATTAGTATTATATATTTATGGTTGTATATTACATACTGTACATATAATAGGGTAATTCCAATAATTTCCATATTCTTTTCATGGTTTTCAAGAGAGTAAAGGCCGTAAACAGTAGGAAAACCACAAATTTACACAGATGTTCCAAAGACATTTGAAATTTCATATTTAAAGCACAATCACATTTACAGACCATTATTCGAAAAGTAAATACTCGAGTACTGAGAGGCATTATCGTTAATATTGTCAGAATCATATGAATCATATACCTGCTGTCCAGGGGTGGGTTCTAACTTAGTTCGCCACCGGTTCCCTGCCTCCCGCACCGCGTGGGTGCATGCGTGCGCAGTAGAAAAGAACCCAAAAAAATTCCCTCCCAAAAAAGAGGCCGAAAACAAGATGGCGACGCATGCTCAGTGCCGGAAACTTGGCTTCCACGCATGCGCAGAAGAAAAAAAAACCCAAAAAATTCAACCCCCCCCCAAAAAAAATAAAATTAAAAAAAGATGGCAGCACCCATGATGTTACCAGCGGCCTACTACCTATTTGGTAGAACCGGTATGAACTGGTAGGAACCCACCTCTGCTGCTGTTACAGGAGCTGCTTGGCCTTACACTGATTCCATAGTACTCATTCAACTGAATATTAAAATAATGTTCTAATAATAAAAGCTTTTGAGAGGGGATCAAATTGCTGAGACAAGACAAAAATGCTGGAAATGTTCAAGCAGATGGCTAGAGAGCCATCTAGAAACCATCTGAGATTCTTTTAACTTGGATTCTTGCACTAAGTGGAATGTTGGATTTGGTGGCCTAAATAGTTGATTAGGTTATTATAGTGTTCTAATACTAATTAGCTTGTTCCATGTAATGGCCAGAGATTGGGTCTTGGATAGGAGTACAGTAACAATATTTTGATTGGCTTTCATTGACTCGGCTGTGGAACTTCTGTACCCAGAAATACCTACAGGCTTAGGACAGAATAGGCAATATTACTATATATTTCCAGGACAAAGCCACCAATTCCTATACAATAATGCATAAAACATTGAAAGGGAATCTTTTTAGCATTTTCCCATTGATGTGTTGAGCATAGATAATTGAGTTGGGAAAATTTCTCTCTCTAGGCTTTTATTTGTAGGTTTCCCCAATCAGAGTTCCATTCTTCACAGTTGGATATTGACAAATTGGAGAGCAGGGTAGCTCTTCCTCTCCCTTACTAAATGAACTTCATTCATATCCTTAATACATAAAGGTAGCTATAGTTTTTCCAGGATTATTATTTTGTAATATTTTACTTTTGTGTTGCATGTTGCCTCCAATTTGTTCACATCACGATGAACAGTAATCCCAAAGTTGTACAATTATAAATTGTCCATCTGAATGCAATTAAATGTGCTTTTGTCAGCTTCTCCACTGCCCCCAAGGAAATATAGTATTTGTTAATTAATTGTTAAATTAATTGTTCTCCCCTTCATTTATTGCAGATTGACCAGTTGAAGCAGGAGCTTTCAAAGAAAGAATCAGAACTTCTTGCCTTACAAACTAAGCTTGAAACCCTTAGCAATCAGAATTCAGATTGCAAGCAACACATAGAAGTGCTTAAAGAGTCGCTTACTGCCAAAGAACAGAGAGCTGCCATACTTCAGACAGAGGTAAGGTAGTTTCTTAGTATCTAATAATTATTCAGGATAAATGTTTAGTTAATGGAGTGTGTCAGAATTAAAGGCGACATTCAGGTTACAAATCTATGCAAAAGACAAAATCTAATTTTAAAAAATGGCTAGTAAAACAGTTCGATGCCAAAATCAGCCCTCTAATACTTACACATTTTTTACTAACCTTGCTAGCAGATGGGGGTAGGGTTTTTTGGTTGAAATTAGAAGATTTCAGCAGGAAAACCACAATAAGTATATGTACTTACAATTTAATTGCTCCTTGCTGCTAATATACCATTGCTTTCATTTATCTCTTTTATAAGAATGCTTCAGTTGAACCTTTGTAATTGGCACATAGTTTAGAAGGATATACAGATTAGTAAGAATATAGTAACTGTAAGAAAAATGTTCAAAAGAAGGGCCAAATTATTAATTAATGGGGAAAGATTATTTTGACTTTTAAAAAGGTTAATATTTCCAATGGGTGACCTGTAAATTTGCTCAAAGCTGTTATTACAAAGAAAGCATTGTTCCATTGCTGTCCATCTTCCATCTCCTAAAAGCGAAATTACATAAGGTGTCCTTATTTCAGGAAAAGTTGCATTAGGAAAGAAATTTGGAAGAAAAATAAAGTCATCTAGGAATCATTGAAATACTCTCCTTCTCCTGACTCCAAAATGGCTTGTTTAGTGTTGTTGAGGATGTGACTGTGCATGTTAAAAACGTGTGTTCCTTCTTGCATTCTTCCCTCCCCCTACCTCTGTTGCTTTTCAACTGCTAAATTTCAGTCTCCTTGGTGATATATCTTATTTCCCAATTTTTCAAAACCTTGAGTACAATCAGAGGTGGGTTCCTACAGGTTCTATCTGGTTCTATAGAACTGGTAGTAACTCGGCGATGATGTCACAGAGCCAGGTCCTTCTGCGTCTCCGTGGTCGCCGCCATTTCGAATTTTGCTTCTGCGCATGCGCACAAGATAATTTTTGCTTCTGTGCATGTACAGAAGCTATTTTTTGACTACTGTGTGAGCGCACGAGCGAGCGCTTTGCATTTGTGCACAAGGCGCAACCTTGAGCAAAGCGGCAGCAAAACAATTTACAACTCACCCCTGATATCATGCCATGACAACAATGCACATGTAAACCTTTGCAACTGCTGAATAATTTTATTCACAGTCACCATTGTACTCAGGGGTGGGTTATAAATTGTTTTGCAGCTGGTCCACTCAGGGCTGTGCTTGCGCACATGCAAAGCATGCACAGAAGAAAATTCAAAATGATGGTTCCCGCAAAGACACTGAAGGAACCAGCTCCGTGACATCATCGCCGAGTTACTACTGGTTCTATAAAAGCAGTAGGAACCCACCTCTGCATGATATATCAAGATCTAATTTCGAAAATCATACAAAAACTTACCAAGGGCAACAGAAACTACTAAATTCAATTGGTAAGGAAGTTGACAAGTAGCAAAGGCTGCAGGAGAGATATCTGCTCTCCTTTAATGGCTGTGATGATGGCTAGGGCTAGGAGTGGAAAATAGAGTATTAAAAATCACATTGAGGTTCACTGACTCAATTGTCTGCCTTTTATTTTGTCTCATGTTGGCATAACTAAAAGATGCAAATACAAATGTGTTTGTTGCTTTAAATTTGATGTGGAAAATCTTAAGAAAAGTAGGCCAGGAAATTGAAAATTCCACTGCACTCCATGCATTGTTGAGGGTGTTAATTATAGTTTTGCAATTATCCCTTTGCATTGACATGGATTTTTAACACATGAGTCTGTGCTGTTTTATAAGAGAAATTACATTTAATCTCTTATTTTAAGATCATGCAGTCATTTAGTTTATTATACGTTAAAATTGGTGACAAACAATGTGAAATTGCTGGCTATGTTTCCTTAAACAGTCTGTAGGGATTTGGTAATTAATTACTGCAAACAGTCTAAGTAATTATAAGAACTATCATTATAGCAAATTAAGCAGGAAATCAATTGAAGCACAATTTGTAGAGTATCTCTGACATTTCTTCGTTAGAATAGAGCTGGCTTTTTAAAAATACAGAACCATTTGACAACAAACCAAGTGTAAAATTAATAGTCATGGGAAAGGAAATGCTGTAAATATTAAAACATTAATTATCACGCCCACAGAACCGGTAGCAAAATAAATTGGATTTCACCACTGCTTTTAAGGCAAACTATCTTTACATAGTAGTTACTTTGCTGTCCTTTGTAGGAAACAGGTAAGCAGAAGTGCAGAGAAGGCTGTTCCTCAAATCTAATTTAAACTTATTAAATATCAAAAGCAGCTTTTGAATCAATTAAATGGAAAACAGATGTATCATGTAATATGTGTGTGTGAATGTGTCTGTATGAGTAACCACCACAAACTGGGACTTTTTGAATTTGCAGTGTTTCACTTCCTTGTGTTGCGTCAGTCAAGGTTACGGGATAAAAAAATTATCTGTCTTAATATGCTCTTAATCTCCTGGATAACTCCACTCCTTCAGTACTATGTTCCTTTAACGTGATAGGACTATAGTGTGTTTTAGTTGGGTTGGGGCATTTCCTAATAACAAATACTAACCTACTTGCCTTTTTTGTGGGGTGTGTGTATGTGTGACTGGAAGTAGTTCAGATAATTAGGGATATGATGTTATGCATAAGTCTTGTGAATCTGTTAAAAATAGGCCAGGTTCACTGAAATTTAAATTGTACATATGAGCATTTGATTTCAGAAGAGGAATTAAGATTCAAAAAATTGAAAATTGATGAAGCTGAATCTGGAAAAAGAAATAGAGAAGGGACATAACCTGTCAGAATACCTGTGGAAGCATTTGAAATTTGACAATTCTCATTCCATGAGAAATATCACCAAGAAGGATGCCAGAATGATGGAGGGACCAAAACAAAATCATTATCAGAGAGTTAGAAAGTTTTATTTGTAAAACTGCCCAACTGAGAACAAAATGAAACACAAACTGCATAAATGCAAAATAAAAAACCACAAAAAGAAATAAACAAAACCCACAAAAGGTTTTTTTTTAATTTATTTCTAAAACATACTGTAAATTCCAACAAAAATGATACTTCTTTTTAACAACTTTTAAAACTAGAAAAAAACAGGGCATCAAGGCAACTGGATCACTGATCTTTTTATTGGAATATTAAAAATTACATAGCATCAGTCCAGGTAGTTATCATCTCTAGAACTCTTTAAAAAATGAAATATGAAATTTTCATGTAAAATGTGACTTCTAACAAAACTCCACTGTTTGCCCCTAACACCTCTCTCCTTAGAAGTTGGGAAAGTGGTTACCAGAGATGACTGCTGTATTGTATATGAGATAAAGACCATGACATTCTGAATACCATAGGAAACAATTACACAAAAAGGCTTAGTTTGTATGTCCCCTGTGTGGCCTTCTCATTACCACTTGTTACCCACTGTGGGAAACATGTTTCATTGGAAATTATTTCTTAGAATTTGGAAAACATGCCACAGGATATTCAGGCTAAAATTTGCAATTGCCTGTTTTGGGTCCACATAACACTGCTGGCTCATATTTACTATTTAATCTATTGCTGTTCCATTCCCCCCCCCCTTAAGTACTATTTCCAAGCTGACTGTCACCATTACCTATTTATTTGGTAAATTGATAGCTGTGTATCTCACATTTGTGACTTTGAGTGGTGTACAGAGTTAAAAAGACAAAACAATGCAATAAAATAATAAAAAAACCAGCAAAAAACTATTAAAATCCATTAAAAACAATAAAACCCATTAAAATTCATTTGAATGTGATTGATGAAATGATTCATTCACCTAGTGATGCAAATTTATTGCAATCCAGTCATACATATTTAAGTGAGGCGATATGGCTTCCTTTAAATTCGGATTCCTTCATTTTCTGCCTTGTTTCTGATCTACTATTGTGAATAGAATAGAACAGAACAGAATAGAATAGAATAGAATAGAATTCTTCATTGGCCAAGTGTGATTGGACACACAAGGAATTTGTCTTTGGTGCAT
>JANHFT010004992.1:0-10157 GCA_032467955.1 Pseudoxenodon macrops
TCTGAACTTTATTTTAGGGTTTTCCTAATCTTAGTGAATGAGTATTAATGGGGATACTTGCAAATCAGAATGGCATGGCTGAAGAGTAGAGCTGGAAATAGGCCAATTTATACAATACAAACATTTTAAAATCTTCATCCGGTGAAGAAGCTATTGTGGCTAGTTTACAGTTTACTAAGTAATAATTGGGTGGAATTATACATTGCAACTTCACCAGGAAGATCTATTAACACCACATGGAAGAATTAGTGTAATGCTTATAATGGAAAACATGCCTCTAAATGTACATTTTGAAATATATTTCAAACTAGCTGGATACCTGTGCTTTGCTAGAAAACTATGTGGTTACAGCTTGAAAATTAATGAGTAGTTACAAGATCGGCCTCTCCTTCCCCCTTCTCTTCCTCAGCCTTGCCCCACAGAAGCCTCCCCTATCCTATCCCATGCTTGCTGCTGTGAAAGTAAAACTGAAACTGAAACTCCTCTCCTCTGCTTGTGTTTTGCATTTGGAACAGATCTCTTTTCAGGAGCATCAGAGCATGTTAATAATGATATAGGAAATACTAATGCTCTGATGGTCATTTTGAAAAATCATTTCTTAATGAGCACCTAGAAGCCAAGAGGAACATACACGGCAAATTTTAAGTTTGTAGGCTTTATGGTTCTGGAGATTTTGTGATGATGCGTGAGTGGTATTTCACCTTTATATATATATACATGATATATATATATTAAAAAATTTAATGCTTTTAATAGTGGCTAACCATATAAGTGGGGGTCAATTCCACCCCATAAGATTAAAAAAAAATAGTTAAATGTAAGAAAAGCTATGCAGGATATAATGCAAATATTATCAGTTAAAAAAGAAGATAGATATAATTAGGAAATGGATGTCAAAATGCAGGAAATGTGGAAACCAATGGAGCACCAAGTCTTGAACCTCAAGGAGAATGCTAATTCTCGAAGAAGCATCAGTACAGGTAGTCCTTGACTTAACAACCACAATTGAGTCCAAGATTTCTGTTGTTAAATGAAACAGTTGTTAAATGAGTTTTTCCCCATTTTACAACCTTTCTTGCCGCAGTTGTTAAGTGAATCTGGTTTCCCCATTGACCTTGCTCATTAGAAGGTCACAAAAGGTGGATCACATGACTTTGGGACACAGCAACGGTCATAAATATGAACCAGTTCCCAATCATCTGAATTTTGATTACATGACCATGGGGATGCTGCAAAGGTTGTAACTGTGAAAAACAGTCGTAAGTCACATTTTTCAGTGCCGTTGTAACTTTGAACTGTCACTAAGCAAACTCTTGTAAGTTGAGGACTACCTGTACGGATAAAGATAGGAGTGTGGATTAAGCCATTGCTTTCCTATTATTATAATAATAAGCAAGGAGTGAGATTATTTTGATTTAGTGGATTCTTCACAGGGTAGCAAATACAGAACTGGAGGCTTTCTCATTACATCCTGTCCCAGTCCTTTCTTTCCCTACTTTGTGTGATTAAAAAAAAGGAAAAAAAGAAAAACCCTGATTCTCTGCTTTTTCACTCTCTCCCTTCCTAAGCACACTCATGGATATTCGTCTGACAAAATTCCACATTGGATTTATTTCTGCTGATTTGTTTGCCTAGCAGTGAAAAGGGTTTTCATTGGATGCAATTCTAGGTTGAAACCACCTCTTTTTGTTTTATTCCACTTTTTTCTTCTTCTTTAGGAGGGTGTGGGGGTGGAGGATTAATTTTGAATCAGAATGCTTCTTGTGCGGGTGGGGAGGGAGAGCAAGATTTTGAGGTGGGAAATTGTATGTGTGTTTATCTAGCGAGCTAACGGCATAGCATTTTAATGAGATGAGAATTCAGAAAAATGTCTTTAATTTATTGCATCTTTGAATAGCAGTTCTTCTCCCTTCTCACTGAGAATATTTTAAGCACCAGGAGTAGTATCTAAAGTCCAGAGAGCTTCTGGCTCCCAGAAATTACCGGTATATAAAGCAATTGTTTTCTACCAAGAAATTCAATGCATTTTTCTAGTGCAAAACCAGGAAGAGAATTTTGTAAAACAATGGAAAAAGAAACCGGTTACTACTTGAGGCAGCATGAGCTAAGTATTTTTGCTCTTTTTTAAAAAAATAATAAAAAAGATAATTTATGAAACTTAAAAGTTTAGACTTTTAGTGAATTGTTTTAAGGAAGAATACCCCGAGGTTGGTGTGGCAGTACTTTCCAACGACTCTCTGCCTAACCGCCTTGCGCTGACTGAGGAAGCTGCCTGGATGGGCAGTGAAACGTCTCTGAAATTAAAAGTTAGTCCAGTTACAAAGATTCAACCTTCAGACAATTTCAGACATCTCTGCCTGGATGACTGAGAATCTTCATCGACATTTTGCAACAAATTTTGTGTTCACATGATTCAGAGTGTCAATTCTAGTTCCATTTGCCCCCTCTCATCCTTAACCACTATATATGTTATGTACATACTGGTTCAGATATGGATGCATGTTTTGTTCTAGGTGCATGAAACTTTGTGAATAAAATGGTTTCCATTCTTTCAGCTGATTATTCTACCGGTAGAGTAATAAATACTCAGTTTTTATCATCTGGGTTGAATTTCCTCTTTCCATTTCAGTTAACATTTTAAAGTAAATTCTGTTTTTTTTAAATAAGAAGTTTTCTTATGGGGAATGATCAGAGTTCTGTTGGTCCTTATAGAAAATGACTGATCTTGTCTGGTTTTTTTGTTTTGTTTTTTTGCTATTTTATGTGATATCTGGCCTTTCTTTCAGGTCATGATATTAATGGAGCTCTTGAAGCATCAAACATTGACACCAGCATCCTGGAAGAATACATTGGTAAAGAAGACTCACAAGATATGTAAGTATCCTTTTTCATTTTCACTTTCATTCTTAATACTCCATGATGTTGTTTGATGTAAGAGTGATAAGGAGGGTTGCATATGAGATGATGGTGGTGTGAACTAATATTTCTTCCTCTTTTGCTTCCATTCTTTTCAGTACTTTCACATATTTTCCTAAAGGTGGAGTATTGCAGGTTTTGCTTTTGATTTTCCTTTATGTTTGAACCTATTCACTGAGAGTTAGTTAGATGTGCAGATCAAGCCAATATACTTGTTTCAAAAAAGAAAAAACCATAGTTAAAAATCCTGGGTTGACATTATGGCTGAATTCAACAATGTATATGACTAAAAATAGATGCAGTCTTTATATTATGTTAGAGTGGCAAGATGCACATATTACACAAATGGTTCAACTTTTCTCTTTCAGCTCTGATTTAGATTCCATCTCTGACATTCCAGCATCAGCCGGTTATCCTCATATTCACCCTGCCAGCTCTGCCACTATCAATGCATCTGTCTCCAGTATTGGTCATGTAATTACTCCTATACCCAGTGGCAACTTCCATCATGGTCCCCCAAGCACCCAAGTCCCAGTCCGTCATGGTCTCCATCCTGGCCCTTCAAGCAGTCAAGTTCCAATACGGCATGGTCCCCCCTTGCCAAATCCATGTGGGTCCAGTTATAGTGCTCATCTCAACTGCAACAACAACAATGGCATGGTAGTACCCAAAGGGTTTCTCACTGGCCACTGCCTGTCCAACATTCCTCCTCCAATCAAATCAGAAGCCTCCTACACATCTGGGTAAGTAAGGGATTGTGGTTATGCAAATATAATTTTTTAGAGCCTTAAATCGATAAATAATTAAAGTGGTTAAAGACTTAAAACAATGTGAACAAATCTGTAATGTCTCTTACCAACCAATGTCATCTTAGTTTTCAAACATAACATGGGGGATTGGACAGGGAGACTGGAAAGAAAAGTGTGACTCAGTTTTAGGGAACTGAGCCTAGATCATCTGTGGGTTTTACATTATAAATCCTTTTGACTAACATGTGGAATCCAGATCAAATTTCAATTTTTAACAGAGATGGGATATGTTGTTTTAGTGGAAAAGAGATTATGAAAAGATTTAAAGGAATTACGATATATATTTGCTGACTTCTGCAAAAGAGAGTATAAAGAGAGTTGGGACAATTAGAGAAAGACTTCAGTTCTAGTAAATGAAACACTGAATTTTCATTGCGGTTTGGTAGGGATGTGTGAAAATAATGCCAACATAGAAAACCAAAAGACTGTATAAGATAGGCAGGAAATAAAATTATTATATTTTGAAGAAATTTCCCAGAAAAATAATAATTGTAAAACAAAAATGACCAATAATTCGAAATTTCTTACAGAAACTATTATACTTATAAAATCAGCTACATACTGGCTTAGCAATGCTTCCTAGCTGTTGACAGAATGATTCCACAAAACATTCATGGATATTCTAATCTGCTAAAGAAGGATCAGTCACAAAATTTAAAGCATGCAATTAATGAGATTGGAGCAGATGATTAGTTAGGCTTGAGTTGACTCCTACACAAGAGTTAAAAACTGGAAGTTGGGCTTGAGAAAGTAGATAGATTTGGACTTCACTTGCTAACCTGAGATAACACTATATTTGGGTATGTGTCCTGAAGTTGTCATACCAAAATGCACAATTAGACCTTTCTTATCTTAGACTGACGAAATTAGATCATGGTTTTGTATTTACAACTTTTCTCATCAAATGAGAGGAAATGTATTTATCAGCTATAAGGAATGTCCCTTATTCCAGTCCCTTATTCCAGTCCCTTATTCCTTTACTTCATAGTTCATACCTGGGATTGCCTGTGCATTATGACAAATGTAACACCACTAGATGGCACTCATGCACCCCATTTTTTTAAAAAAAACCTGCTGAAATCTCATGAGATTTTGATCATTTCTAATTTGTAGTTGCTCAGAGCTAACAACCACCAAAAAACCAGTGTTCTTTTCAGTCGCCTAAATATTGACAGACAGATCAAGATGTTCTGTCTTGATTTTCAAAACATGCATATTTAGATAAGATTAGGGCTACACCAAGTAACTTGTAAATTTCCAAGTAAAGCTGGAAATTCTGGATTATGCACCTGGCCTATAAAAAGTCAGAGAGAAATGAAACCAAGGGAACAGCCTAGATCTGGGATACCCATAAGACATCCACTTGCCAGTCTTGACTAATTACTCTTTAAAATGTTATTTTTTAAAGTGACAATCATATAATTACAAAGCATAGCTTTCTGTGTCATCCCCCCCCCCCAAAATAGCTTTAGACCTTACATGACTCCATACTCAATGGCAACCTTAGATAGCTGCTAGGCAAACTTTGCAGTTGCTGCTGCCATTCACAAATCTCAAGGACAGTTTTGATATATATTTTTCTTGAAATCTGGTACCCTGTTTCATTTTGGTGAAGAAGAAGAATGGTGAGTTCACCTTTATGGGCCTTAAGAATCTTTAAAAAATAAAAACTGATAGGTAGCTGTAGATCAAACTTCTGTTTGAAAGTATACCCCACCTGTAGGAAAACAACAATAACAAAGTAGGTAGTACTTTATTGGGGGCAAATAACATACTGATAAATCAGTACTTAGAAGATTGCCTTTGGTTGGTGTCCTGAGGACAGAACACATCTCCTCTGTGCTGTCATCATTTTTAAGTCTGTGCCTAGAACCTCACATAATTGTCTTCAATCTCAAATTGAAATATATTTCAGTTTGCATGTTAATTGTTTCACTGCCTTCACCAGGCTTTCTAATTCTTTTATTAGACTAAACTTAAATACATTCGGTGCTGTAAACTGTTTTGATGTAACATATTCTTCTCTATTTTCATTTTCATCTGCAAGTTATCTTAATTTCAAAATATTATCTGCTTTATGAAAACTAGTGTTTTCACTATTTCTCTTTGTCATCACAAAAAGTAAAAACTGTGAACTACTATGCAAATTGATAGGTCCACTAACTTTAAATGTTTAGATGAACTGAAGCTAATGATTTGATTGTTCTGGGTATTTTAATAGTTTGAATGTAATTGTGAAAAATCTATGAACTTTTTCTAGATAGATAGACTACAATGAGCAATAGAAGGAATCAAAATCATTTTCTATAGTTTTATAAGACAGATTTAGGTTCTGAAAGATGACCTATAATATTTTAAGAAAACAAATTCTGGTATAGAGGAAGACATATTCAAATGTCACATAGTAGTCTAGCCAGAATTTTCAACTAATGATTAGATATTAGTACTGTTGTAAGTATAAAAGTGTATGCTGTAAGTGTAACTAGTGACTTCCTCTTCAGACAATTACCCTGATTATCCCACCCAAGTGGGAAATTCAGAGTTGTCCTGAACTGACTCTCCATTAACTGATTTTCTACTTGGGTTTTACTATATTTTCTTCTGTACCTTTTCACTTTCAACTGGCTTATTTCTGTTTACTTGACTTTGCCATTCAGTATTGATAGCAGTTGTTATCAGCTGCTGGAAGGTATGTATAGAATCAGACTTTTAAGCTGGGACTGACCTCACTGACCTGTTAGAAACTTGCAAGACTGCCTTATGAAATGAATAGGTTTGTTTTGAAACACCAAGAACTAGCTGTTAATTTTGAGGAATTCATTTTCAATTTTGCTTTAGAAATGACATTTATTGAAAATATTTTGCACTTTGAAGTAAATCTAAAATAATCTAAATAATTTCCTACTCTGCTTATTAGTCTGTAATGTTCTTTGCAGTCTGAGGTAATACTAACATATTAGTAAAATTACATTGAAAGATACATCACAATTTAACAGAAACTATAAAATTTGGCTTCTTTCTTGAGTCTAATAGATTTTTCTATTTTATATGAGTTGGGGGTTTATGTGTAGACTGTTCTACTTTTCAAAATTGTATTGTGGTATTTAATATACAAAAAAGAATAACAATAGACAAAATTAAAAGAAGAGTGGGGAAAAAAACTTGGGTAAAATGAATTAGAAAGAAAAATAATGCTGAAATAAATATAAATGTACATGAAACAAAAAGAAGTTTAAACCTATACCACATGGTTGATCGGGCTTTACAAAATGACAGTAAAAGGCCACTTTTTAGGTCCGTGAGGTGAACCTATGGCATGCGTGCCACAGGTGACATGCAGAGCCATATCTTAGGGCATGTGAGGCATTGTCCTATGTCAGCTCCAGCGCGCATGCGCACACTGCCCATGTGATTTTTTTGCCCTTCTAGAGGACAGGGGAGGCTGTTTTCACCCTCCCCAGGCTTCAGGAGAGTCTCCGGAGCCTGTGGATGGCGAAAAACAGACCCAACGGGCCTACCGGAAGTTCGGAAATGAACTTCTAGTAGACCTGTCAAGCCACTTTTCATCCTCAGGCTTCAGGAAAACCTCCTGAAGCAAGGGGAGTGCAAAAAATGGCCCAACAGGCCAACCGGAGTGAGGCCTACATGCATGCACAGGAGGGAGGCAGCGCGGGGGTGGTGGTTGTGCACGCATGCATGGAGGGGAGGACATTGCATTATGGGTGTGGACACACATGCACACAACCCTCCCACTCCCCTCACTTTTGGTACGTGATGGCAAAAAGGTTAGTCATCACTGTTATAGGTAGAAAGTGAATGTATGTCTTCTATTCAAATTTTTAGATCAAATTTAATGTTTTTTCACCTGTTTAGCTATATACCACTTATAGTAAATGAAAATTCTTCATACTTCCTTGTTATAAATTTCATAAATATAATATTTCATTCACACTTTTATCTCCTACTTCTTTTTCCTCACCCTATTATCAACCTTATGAAAATTAAAACAAAATGTTGCTACTGCAGAACAAATCTAAAACATATGAATCTCCTTGAAAATATTACATTTCTATCAGAGAAATTGATCCAATCCATGCTATATATCTACTGTAACTCCCCCACCACCAAAATAATCCTTATTTATATTAATTTTACCTTAAGGGCATAGAATGCTAACGAAACACTCATTAAATCTCTGTCAGTGAGGAAACCTTTGTACAAATTACTATTCCAAAGTACTGAAATGAGTTAAACAAAATGACATTTTTACAAACATCCATAGAGAACTAGATACAATAGGAAATATATTATACATTTTTTCATTATAATAATAACTTAATAATTTACTATAGTGTTGTACAGTATACTTAATTTGGATCAAGAGTTTTAGTAATTATCAGGGAGACATAGAATAGCATTGGCATATAACAACAATTTAAACTTTACTGTGGCTGTCTTGACACCCAAAGTATACTTAGGTTGCCTAATATATAAGATGAAAGATTCCAAAATTAAGTTCAGTAAAAGAGGAGAAAATGAACTACCTGGATATCCTAATAGCGAAGAACTGATTATAGCAATAATAACAATAGGTTAGGCTACATTTTAATGCAATCAATTATATTGGAAGGAAAACATATCTGAGAAAAACATGTTTTAGATATTTTAACTGCGTAATATCAAAGGCTTTTTTCATTTCCAACAAAGTAAATATAGCCATATCCAATGTATATGTTTGTGTAGCAAATATATCCACTAATAATCTAAAATTGTTCATTTTACAAAATCAAATTTCTCAAGATGAACTACAGAAATTAGTACAATTTGAACTGCTTATGGTAAAATTGTGGTAAATATTTTACCACCTATGTTTAGGTAATCCTTAACTTACTACAGTTGGGACCAGAATTTTCACTGCAAGTCATTGCAGTTGTAAGTTGAGTTGCACCCAATTTTAGAACAACTTTTACAGTGGTTGTTAAGCAATTCACCATGATTGTTAAGTGAATCACACAGTCATTAAGTGAATTCAACTTCCCCAATGAGCAACAAAAAGTTTGCAAATCACAATCACATGTCTGCAGGATGCTGCAACTAGTTGCAAATGCAAACCAGTTGCCAATGCCAGACTTGCACTCGCATGTTGAGGGGGTCGTGCAATGGACATAAGTCCAAGTACAGGTCATAAGTCACTTTTTCCAAGCCCATTGCAACTTTGGATTGTTGTGAAATGAACAGCCATAAGTCGAGAATCTTGTAATTTGTATACTCTACAAATCTATCCACTTTCAGACTTACAGGTATGAAAGCATTGTTAAGAAAGGCATTGTGTAAACTTTCAGCTCGGTATAAATGAGAAAGTCAATTAAATTTTTACAACTGTCTATAGAAAAACCACCAGGACTAGAAACTTTGGCTAATTTCACTGACTTAAGAAATAATGAGGAAGCTAAATAAGTTGTTTGATCCTTTGGAACCTTTTGGAGATTATTTTATTTACAAAAGCATTAATTCATATTCTTTTTCATGCTTGAGTTAGTCTTGCTTGAAATGGCTTCCTGTGTGATCTCAGGGCTACCTGATGAAACGACAGTTTGACCCATAGATTTACAGAAATGTTGTCAGTGGGTCCTTCTCTGTATTTGTGGTGAAGATGGCGATCTTCTTCTTGAGAAACAGATTCTGTCTGGCTTCTTTCAGACAAGGAAGAGAGTGAAGTAGGGTGGATCTCTTTAGCAGATAAACAAAAGCCTTGACATGAAATGCCTAAGAATAATACATCAAAATGCTCCTGGTAGGAATAATATGGGTGTGAGATAATACCTGCTAAAAACACCCCAGTCTTTTTCATTGGGGAAGGGCTGTAGTGAATTGTTTGGAGTGTTCAGGGTAGAAGGTTTCCTGCTACTTTGGGCAGGAACAGCTATTGGCAATTAAGGGCTTTGGTGGAAGGGAATTGTTACTGGATGACCTGCTATATTAGAGATAAGATTGAGTTCAGGTTCAGAAACATTTGTATTCTAAGAACCTTGACGACAAATTCATAATTCATTTCTTTTAAACAGGGGTGGTGTAGATAATGGGGCTATGTGCTTTCTCAGTCCATCTACCTAGGATTCAGAATCTATTTTACCATAATCACTTCTGCTAGACATTTGTTTGACCTTTTCCTCTCTTTTTCTCAATTGCTCTTCAGCACTTTACCCGACTCTCCCCCAGACTCCGGATCCGAAGCTTACTCCCCTCAGCAGGTGAATGGTAAGTGCTAAGATTAGAGCCCAAGCACCAGCCTTCCCCCCCCCTTTGGTTGGCAGAAGTGGTTGGCTCTGAAATCTTTATCAGAAAAGGGAAAAACAGACTGCTGCAATACGTGAAGAGATTATCAGTTAGTAAATATTCTTAGACTTTCGCCTATTGTTTTCCCACTACCCT
>JANHFT010004992.1:31640-44078 GCA_032467955.1 Pseudoxenodon macrops
TGGTGACTTTTATTTAAGATTTCCAGTGCTGTTTTTCAACATAAAGATTCTCAGGATAGTAATCAAATGTGTATAATAGAAACTAACGTGGAATTTAAAATAACTTTGGTGGTTACGGATTCCATCAAGGGACACCCAAATTCAAG
Organism: Pseudoxenodon macrops; assembly: GCA_032467955.1. Taxonomy (NCBI): domain Eukaryota; kingdom Metazoa; phylum Chordata; class Lepidosauria; order Squamata; family Pseudoxenodontidae; genus Pseudoxenodon; species Pseudoxenodon macrops. The sequence goes on from JANHFT010004992.1 coordinate 31,787, forward strand.
ATCTACTTTCAGCTAAAGAATCACACTGAATAACTGGATCAGTCATTCTCTTGTGCCCAACCTGCCTCACAAACTTTTTTTGTGCTATGTAAATAGCCATAAATAAGGATACCTCACTATTGATTTCCCAAGTGCCTGTCTTCATGTCTCCACCTGTATCTCAATATCTTCTTACAGCTGAGTCACCTGCGAATGGCCTAGGATGCTACACTCTGGAAGTGTTTTCCTAAGGCGCTATCTCAAAAAGTTATGTCCAGGCGAAGTAGGAAGTGGTGAAGCTTTATTGTTGAGGCAACCGAATTTGACACACTTTTGCCAACAATCTTGCGGTTCCAGTTGATTCTGCTGGTTTCCTTTGAGACCATCTCTTCAGTCTGGCCCTGACTTACTCGTTTGCCTTTTAGTCCTCCTGGGTTTGCAAGATCATAACTCTGTCTTCTTCAGCCACTTCTCTTTTTTAAATTAGTTGGTTGATCATTCAGTGCAAAGCCCTGAAATTGACCAACCTGTGCCTGTAATTGGAAGTGTAATTGAAAGGGCTTGTCTCTTGCAATTCTGTACAATAGGCTCTTTGCAGGCAATGGCTTTCCCATGCTGCTGCTTCCAGGGAAGCTCTGGCTACTTCCTTCCTCTCTTTATATTCTCTATCATGACATTTAGAAATGTATAGTTTACAAATCCCATACCGATTTCCCATAGTAGGTTTTTTCAGTAGGACTTATTCCATGGCTGCATCTCAGTGGCAGAAATCTAGGCTAGCATTGGATGGCAGCCAAGTGATACAAAATAATGTATGTGCCGAACTTTTTGCTGCCACCTAAAGGTCCATAAGTTGAATAGGCCATCTGTTGACCCAAAGTTTCAAGAAACAATAATAGTAAAAATGTTCAATTATTATTGCATTGGGAACAAAAAAGGTGATAGTGCACAGAGAAAGCAGAGCTTTGTGAGTACCACATGGAGGACGCTGAAATTTCAGTTAAGGGAACTACCAATCATTGCCCTTAGACTGTTTTGCACTAAAGCTGTTAGGCAAAAATGCAACATAGCTTTGTTTCAAGTGTGTGGTAAAGACATTATATTTTAGGGGATTCAGATTCAGAGTAGCATAATTTCCTGCCAACTGTGGGAGAAGAGAGGAGAGGAACATGGCAAAGCAACTACTTGGATGTTGCCTCAGCAAATACATGTTGTTCACACTGCTAGAATACCCCAAACTGTTTCTAGCTGTTCATTTGAAATAACACTGCACTTTTCTGTGAGAAGGACTTGCCAGACAAATACAGGGAGCTTTATTTTCACTGTCAGTGCTACACAAGCAGAATATCTGTATTGCCCTCTTGTTTCTCAGCCACAGATCTCAGCTTGTTCTCTCTTTTTAAGACAAAGGAACAAAACTGAATTGTGAAACGTGTGATTGGAATTTAATACTTCAGATTTACTTTTGTGAAATTGTAACATAAAATAATATCTTGAAAAGCAGATAGGCTTAGGGGGGGGAATCAACTTTGATTTTTTTAAATATTTTGATATGACTGATTGATGATGTGCTTTTTCATTTCCTGTGTGAAAAAGAGTGGTTTTCACTTCTGGGCTAGGTTTATCTCTGATACCTACTCAGGAAAAAGGACACAGATTGATGAGCTCTGCAAAGCTGTCTAATATGGATAATTTTAAACGAACTGCTGGAGTTTTGCAGTTATAGTTTAAATGCATTTTGTGGTTCTACAGGTATAGTCTGCCACCATACCTGGCTGGTTTTCAGAGCCATTGTCATCCACTGAATTAATTGGCTCTCAGTATGCTGTGAATGCAATTTAGTGCTAAGTAGAGTTGTTCAAATGTCTGACAATGTTTTCTTTATTTTATTAAGGAATGGAATAAATTTGAAAATTATCTTGTATTGAAGATTGGAATATTTTGATAATATTGTGTTTTTAGAAAATCTCATATTTCACATGTACTGTGTTTCCATCTGTAAATTGGGGAAAGCTTATGCTTATCTGGTCCTGTCTTGTTTCAGATACTTCATGTTGGTTGTGGCTTTGCAAGCTCACTCTCAGAACCAGAACTACACACTGGCTGCTCATATCTCAGAGCGCATCATTGTTAGAGTAAGTCTATTCCCTTATATCCTTCCATGACTGTGAACATTTAGAGCTTTATACTTTACTTGACAGGAGTTCCTTCATGTTCTTAAACCCAATGCCAGCCTGCCCCTTGTTCCACAGTCTTCCTTGCTTTTCTTTTCTCATTCACAACACCTTCTACCCTAATCTTGCTTAACCCGCTCTTTTACACAAAGAAGGCTTTTGGCAAATGCTTATACTAAAGGAATTCCAATGCTTTCGAGGCTTATAGGTTCAAAGTAAATATTACATGCAAGGAAAGCAGGTTTATTCTTGGAGGGCACCTAGGAATATTGAATAATAGATTTTACAGGTGATGTCCATGTTAATCATGCAATTGTGTTAGTGATAACTAATATCACCAGTTGTCAAATTTCCCTGTTTCTGTGGTACAAGCCGCAAGGCAAGTCTTATGGAGCAGATATTCATCAGATTTGTTGAAGTTAAACCTGCCACAGAGATTGCACTTTTGCAGACATATGCCTTAAAGTTCTCAAAAAATAAATGTTAAATACAGATGAGGGAAACTTCTAGAAGTATTACGACTAATTTCATCTAGAGGCATGCTTTATTCAAGTAGGGATGTTTCTGCCCTTTTGACTTTGGAATATTTGTGAAACTGATGCCCCCAAATAGGATCAAATTTCTTAACAATCTCTGTTTAGCAATCTGAATAAACAAGTAGAATGTTTCTTCGCTTTAGATGGAATAACCTTAGGGAAAGGCAAGTGAAGAAGTCAGCTGTGGCTCTTTCACTGCCAAAATTAGTAAGCAAATAAAGAGGACACTAAGCTATGACTTTGTAGTTGGCTGTCTCCGCCCTGCTGCCTTTTTAAGTGCTGTGTCCATTTCCTCTAGCAAAGGGCCGGTTCGGGGGTAAAACACAAACAGAGGGCAGACGGGGACCCCGGAGTCTGCAGACAAGTAAGTAACATGCTGACTTATGCAGTCTCCGGGGCAGTGGGGGTGGGGAACCTTTGTGGTAGATTAGTGGGTAAAGCAGATGGAAACAGAATTATACAGTATCCACGATGCTTAGCTGCATCCGATTTGACCAATTAGGGTAAGGATCTGTCTGCATTAGCACAAATATGTGGTTTGGTTATACATTAGAAGCACCTGTGAATTGCACATATTTCCATACCAGTAAGATTGTGCAACGTATACACAATTGTATACACAATTGTACCATGTCATTTCCCTGGAAAGAGATGGATTTGCTGCATGGTGTATTTTTAGTAATTGTCTGTATGGTAATAGTAGTTAGGTAATATCACTAATTTACAGTTCCATGTTAGGTTTTTTTTTAAGCTTGATTTTTGTTTATGCATGGCAAACAAAATATAAGCAAAAAGCAACAGCAATGTAACAGTAAAATCACAAAAATGTATGTAATGATTAAAAGGAACTAAAATTGAAGATCTAAAAAATTGTATAATATTAATGTAGAACTAGCTGAACTTTATCCTATAATTAGATCTAGTCCATATGGAAATACACTATTCTCATGTTTATAGTATATAAAATCTTGATATTAAAGATAGGATTCAAGAGATGTGTTCCTTATTGATTTTTAAAATGTCTTTATAATGTAATATAAAGGCACCACCTTGCTTAAGAGAGATTAGAATCTAAACACCATAGCAAATGCTAGTATATGTGAAAGAGATGTGAGCAATTATATTTGCTAACATTGTCAGCAAAGATACTTTGCTGCCTGAAGTAAAGCCTAAATGGTGCCCATTCCCAGACCCATCTGTAACTGCCATTCCTCCCCTTCAAAACTGAGCCATTCAAGCGCCATTTTGAGTCTTTGTGTAGGATAGTCTGAAGCAGATGCCAAAGCAAATTACTTCTGCCCAGAAGAATGAAAAAATGGAGCTTGCCAAAGGCCACCAAGTGGCTTTATGGCACAGATACCTTCTGTGGGGGCAGGAGGAGAAATCCTTTGAAATGTAGACATCCTGCGAACCAGATCTTATTAAAGTAACAGGGACATTTGGATTGTAAGAGTATAAGAAATGAAGAAGCTTCTTTTTCTGTTGGAGATCCAATACTCATAAACTTGGAAGATTGAAACAGTACTCCCCCAGTTTTTCCCTGAAAAAGTAAAAACACAGCCTTTGTAAATTATTTTAAGGCATTTTAAACTATTCCTCAGTGCTTTGTTCCATTTTATTTCAATTGTATTTTAATTTGAATGGTTTATTTTAAGTTATTTTTGTTATTGGTTCAGTTGTTTAAAATATTATAGGTTTTTATTTTGATCAGTAATTATATAGAAATGTTTCATACAAATAGTTTATTAATGTATAGACTCAGTTTATAAGGGAAATAAATTAGTCCACAACTGTTGCATACTAAGTCAATATATCTAGGACAAAGTATTGAAAAAGTTGAAATCTCTTGAAACACTGATGTCTTTACTATTTGAAATCCCACTGAAAAATCCCAAGAATCCCTTTTTGATATTCAACTCTGTATGAAAACACAGCATTTAAGCCATGTACCCTAGAAGTCTAATTGCTAGGGATATGTAGAATAAAACTACAATACTAGAAGCAGCTGGATAGAATCTTTATTTTCTGTTGCTTTGCTTACCCTATTGCTCTTTCAGTAAACTGTGACTAGTATTTCAATTACTCTCTCAGTTAATATGGGTGACAATAATGTCAAGAATTTTGAAGGGAGCAGGTGGAAGAAAGTTGGATTGGCATTAGTAGGGATTTAGGGGCCAACTTTGGAATCTTCTTTTTTTTTAATGGAAAGGTACAGAGGTGAGTTCCTACCAGTTCTATCCGGTTCTATAGAGTAGGTGACATCACTCCGCGGTGACATCACAGAGCCAGCTCTGTGGGCGCCGGCATCTTGGATTTTGATTCTGCGCATGCGCAGAAGCTAGTTTTTGACTGCCATGCTTTGTGCGCGCGCTCGAGGCATCACCCTGAGCGAACCGGCAGTAAGAAGATTCAGAACCCACCTCTGGTAAGGCACATATTAGTTAGATGAGTTAGTGACAAAACATACAAATGAGCATTTGGTGAGGGAATAATATCTGTATCTGAAGCACACACACATATATAAAGGAAATAGCAATGGTGAGTGAAAGAAATGAGAAAGAAAATGTTCCTGTGTAACCTGCTGGACTGATATATATGCAGAATAACTTTTCCTGCCATTGCAAAACCACAGTCTGCTCCCACACACTTGGGAGCGTGGCTTGGAGCATCCAGATGTCTCTAGGGCAAAGCAGGTTTAAGTCCTGGGCAACCTTTGGTTTTAAACATGGTTTCTTCCTTTTTATCCTGTTTTTCCAAATTGCTTAGAGGAATTCATCACTCTTGCTCACCTAAATCTCTTACAATGCTCTTCCTTCATAATCCTGCAAGAATTTATTTTGAGCTGGGGGTGCTTTTTTATTTTATGGAACACTTTGTTCCCACCGAGTGTAAGAAAAGCCTATTTGCAATATAACCTTTCTGTTATGAGCTAAGAAAGAACGTTTATCTTGCTGATTCTGTAAACACACGCTGACTCAAGCTCCTTGTGCTGAGTTGGCAAACTAGATCAACCAGCCTTCCCTAGTTATAAGCTAAAGGAACAACTACGTTATAAAGTAGGTTTTGACTGAGACTATATCTCTGTCGCTTAACATGGGCAAAGACTTATGTGTTCTTATCCATGCTGATAATCATAAGTGCTGCAAATTGAGAAATTTCCATAATATTCCATATGACATTGTATAACCTATTTTTCACCTTAACACATGAGTGCACATAAAGTGTGGCTGCCTTCTATCACAATTGTCCATAAAGTATATCATGTAATATACTTGCAAAAGCTTTGGAAGGCTACTGGCTCCCGTTTTTTGTTTAACCTCCCTATCAGTGAATAGGCTATTGGTGCAAATGGATATTTTTCCATTTCTTCAGGAGGAGAGTTTTACTTTATCCTATACATTTTCCTGCTGTAAAACCACTGTTCTTTTCTTCTCTGTTTTTCTCAACCTTTTGCAACTGTTGATGGTTAATTCCCAACTCTTCTCTGGATGTCTTTTTTGTAGGCTTCTAACCCAGGTCAATTTGAGAGTGACAGTGATGTACTTTGGCAGCGCTCTCAGCTCCCTGACACTGTCTTTCACCATGGCCGAGTTGGCATCAACACAGACCGACCTGATGAAGCCTTGGTTGTCCATGGCAATGTAAAAGTTATGGGATCCCTTATGCATCCATCAGACATACGAGTAAAAGATGATGTCCAAGAGGTAAGTGTTCACTCCACAAATTATATTCTGTAGGGCATCTGCTTTGAAAATCCACTTTAGATTTCTGAACGGAAACTTTCATAAGCACTGAGTGAGTACTCCTCATTGCAAGCCAAAAAACAAACACTATATATCATTAAGTGTTGTACCTTATGATTCCTGACTAATGTATCATTTCTTTTATGTACACTGGGAGCATATGCACCAAGAAAAAATCCTTATATGTCCTATCACACTTGGCCAATAAAGAATCTGTTCTGTTCTGTTCTATTCACCAACATTTGCCTAACACTTGGAATAAGCAGATGTTCTAGTCTCAACAATGTTCAGCAGGCAAACATACCAAGGCAGTTGTTCTGTTTGGTACTTCCTGTGTTCTGTCTCATGGTGTGTTTCATTTTTCCCCCATATGCCTTCCCTCATGTCAGGCTATAGCAATAGCACTTAGATTTATATATCGCTTTATAGTGCTTTACAGCCCTCTCTAAGTGGTTTACAGAGTCATCATATTGTCCCCAACAATCTGGGTCCTCATTTTACCGACCTCGGAAGGGTGGAAGGCTGAGTCAAGTCTGAGCCTGGGGAGATTCGAACTGTCAAACTGCAGGCAGCTCAGCAGAAGTAGCCTGTAGCACTGCACTCTAACCACTGTAGCACCATGGCTCTTTATGTAACTATAGTTCTAGTTAAGGTTCCATTATTGTACATGGGACTTGCTATGCCCTTAACTATATATCAACTTGTCTTTGTAAAATGCAATTGCAAACTTTTGATTTTAATACTTTGTGTTCTATATGAAAGGAAGAGTTCCTAGATTGCCATGAATCTCAGGTTGTAACCTGGCCTGACCTCCAAATACCCAGTTTGTTTGCTTTTTTCTCTCTCTTAAAAATGCTTTATATTAATTCCTGAATACTAGATAAATACATTTGGATTTGGGAGCTTAGGTATTTAATCTAAGCTTAGAATTTCAGTTCTAGGCTTAGACTAATAGTTTTGATACCTACCTAAATGTGTGTGTGTGTGTGTGTGTGTGTGTGCTCACTTTGATATTCCAAATATATTTAAATGATTTACATTCTTTCTGGCTTTTATAGAGTATACATTACTTTATTCTGTAAAGATCAGCACAGATACTAAGCATTACAGCCAGTTATAAAACTGGACAAGCTTTGCTTCAGGTGGTAGAAAATAATATTAAGTCTCCTTGGTTTTTATAAAATTTAAGTGCTGTCCTTTACTCAAAAGGCTAAATTCTGCTGCTCCCACTGTTCAAATCAATAATACAGAGAACACATAAATACTGAGCTGAAATCAGCATGTGATTAACTACCGTATATTCAAATTTCCACTACACCTTTTTGATTTCTGTCAAATATGGTTAGATGTAACTATCTGGTGCCTGAGTATTGAGGACAGCAGAGTACTTTTATGGATTTCTTTTTTCTTATAATTTTAGGTAGACACCACAGAACAACTGAAGAGAATCTCCCGTATGCGGCTGGTGCACTATAATTACAAGCCAGAGTTTGCTGCCACTGCTGGCTTGGAGAATACAACTGAGACAGGTACAGGTAATTTTTTTGACCTCCAGTTTAATTTACATTACTGTAGCAAGTACGTCTAAAACTATTGATTGTTCCATGGATCCTCACATTCTTGGCTTCTCTTTGATGATACTTGCTTATTGGTTTGGCAATGATGTTATAGTTATATGTGACATTTTATCTGAAGATTGTTTCTATACTTAGAGAGTACGTTTTTGTATAGATATTTAACACTGCACAAGATACAGGAAAATCATTTACCAAATATCATTCGTCATGATGTGAAAACCCAGGCTTAATACTTTTTCTTTACTTAATTTAAATATCAGGTATACTGTAATTGCTATGCTTATACTGTTGTTTTTCATAACAAATTATTAAAATGCAGAGCTCATTTTTGTGCCTTTGTTGGAACATGGATGTTGGAATACCTTATGGGCAGGTGTTGCAAGATAGGGTGTATGATCACACAATGCTGAATTAATATTTGTTCCATTTATTTCCTCCTGCCCTTCATCCTCTCCTACTATGGGGCAAATGGTAGATTCCAAATACTTTATGAGTAAAACTCAATTCCTTCAAGGAACGCTTAATGAATGACTTTAAAGATATATCCGTATGTATGTGGGATGTGTTTTTTACTTTCCAGTCAAGCGTACAGTGTTTTTGAAGGATTCCCATTCAAGTATTAACCAGACCTGATCCAACTTAGCTCCCAATACCAGACAAGGCAACCAGGATATCTGTCACCTGTTCAGATATTTTTTGTAGCACTTTTCATAATGAAGGTGTATTCATCAGGCCACTGACTTTAACCAGTAGCAATCTAAGCTATTGCTTAAGCTCATCTCTTAATTGAAAGTAGTGTGCTTCATGCAAGAGCTCCTGATGCCAAAATCATCCTGGCACACAAATACTATCTTTCTGTTACGATGAGCTTTCCTAGGGGCTATGCTTACACTGAACCTTTTAGCTGTTTCTAAAGTGAAAATTTTTAAATAACTACTTTACTGCATTTGCTGCTAATGTTTATAAAATAATACATCTGTTTGAATTATATCTTTAATTGTAACATTTTGGCATAGATATCTTCTGTATTGACACTTATTGAGTGTCAAAGCTGTTATGTTTTATGGTGTTTTTTTCCTGCCCAGGTGTTATTGCTCAAGAGGTGAAGGACATTCTTCCAGAAGCAGTCAAAGATTCTGGAGAAATAGTCTTTACCAGTGGGAAAACTATTGAGAATTTCCTTGTGGTAAATAAGGTGAGTGAAACTCTTAGAAATAAACTATAAACTAGCAAAAAATTCTATAATTTTGTAAACAACAAACTAAAAGACTCGATATCCATCCCACCCCTAAAAGGACCTAACAGTAAAGACTGTAATGATGAAGCAGTTAACTCCAACCTCTTTAACATGTTATTTGGTTCAGTCTGTATAAACAGCAATGGCTCATGCCCAACATTCCCTAGTAATATCACAAATAATTACAACTATCTAACACAAATAGATTTCACAGAAGATAACATTGAAAAGGCACTACATAGCCATCTCTATCTATCGGACCTGATGGACTATGTGCATACTTCTTAAAAAGCTTTCCATTGCTATAGCTGAATCTCTAAGCATAATCTTTGAAAAATCTTTCAGGACCAGGTCCCTACCCAACATATGGTCACTAGCCATGGTCATCCCTATCTTCAAAAAGGGAGACCCCAGCCTAGTTGAAAATTACAGACCAATCTCTTTATGTTGCGTTACCTGCAAACTCATGGAATCAATCATAAACCAAGCCATTAACCTCCACTTAGAGACAAACAACCTACTCTCTAAAAAGCAATTTGGTTTCAGAAAAAAACTTGTCCTGCAATCTGCAACTCCTACACTGCGTAAGGTTATGCGTAAGCAGTGAGGATAGCGAGAAAAAAGGGTGAGGTGGAAAGTTTGCCTCCAAAGAACGGATGCTGGCTCATTAGCTTAAATTCATAGCTTTTTGGGTAAATGCAAAGGAAATTATGAATCTGATCCATAAAGGCTCTGATTTTACTTCCAGCTGCCATGGATTAACATAGAGATGCCTTCGCCCAGGCCTGAGGAGAGGGGAGTTTAGCCGGTACATTGTTCCGGGGCCCATGAAGCTCAAAGGGGGCCCATGAAGAAGATTTTTTTTTAATTTACAAAACCAAACTTTTAAAAAGAAAAACAATATTGGATATATACTTCATGCTCTATACTTTGTATGTATAGCAAAACTGCCTTGCAGCCTTGTTTGACATAACCTTTATTAATCTGAAACTTGATGAACAGTTATGTATGTAATTTATTGAATTTGGATGTCCATGTGGATGTCATACACTTAATTTGTGTGGAAATGGTCTTCGGGTCTCTGCCATGCATGCGAGGCGCATGAGGGTGAGACTGCACGCTCATGCGTGGAGGGTGTGCAGGGGGCTGCATGCGCATGCATAGGAGCAGGGGGCTGCACGTGTATGCACAGTGGGACAGAGGGGACTATATTAGTCTTTTTCTACCACTTAATAATCCTCTTGGCGGCCCTAAACAGAAAGTCCCAGCTGTATCATGTGTTAAGTATCAGGTTCATGGGTAAACAACCATTTATGAATGGTTTTCTTTTAAGAGCGTAGAATGTAGTAGGTGGAGCATTGATGTTAAAGGAACCAAACATAGAGATAGAATCTGGATTTTCTAGAGGATGAAAGCATTTCATCCTGCCAGTTTTTATTAATTATACTACAAAATTTTGACAGTGTGATCAAAGGAAGTTCTTTGATCAAAAGAAGAGATTCAGCTCTTGACCTCTTTAGTCTCATTCTGAAATAGCGGAAAGATTCTTACATTCGAAAGATACATTCTTTAGGTTGGAACAGCGTTCTCCAAACTTGCCAACTTTAAGACTTCCCAGAATTCTCGAGTTAGCATAACTGGCTGAGGAATTCTGGTAGGTGAAGTCAATAAGTTGTCAAGTTGTCAAGTTTGGAGAGCCCTAGCTTAGAATAACAAACTAAAAGCTTAATATCTCACCTCCATGTTTTATTTATTTTTTGCTCTTTTCATAAGAAAACAAATGGAAAGTTATAGTTCAAAACCCGCTCAGGCTTAGATATTAATACAATATGGCAGTATTACCATTCATTTTAAAAATAGAGTTGTAATCATTTGAATTTACCTTATTTTGGTTCCCACTTTCGCATTGCAAAAAACAGACATACCGTATTTTTCAGAGAATAAGACACAATTCCCCCCCTAAAAGAGACTGATAATTTGGGTGTGTCTTATACTCCAAATGTAGCTTTAGACCTGGATGGGTAAGAATCTCCATAGACACAGAATATCATTGTTTTTTCACTGTTTTCTGTTTTAGAAGATTTCATTAAAAATTACTGTGCTATGTTGGTTGATTTGAAAAGAAACAAAGAAATTAATTTAGGTAGGATTCCTTCCTTTTAATAATAGAAAATAATTTCTATTAGCCTTTCATCTTTCCAAAGTCAGTAAAATGGGGACCCAGATTGTAAACCACTCAGCGAGTGCTGTAAAGCAGCGGTCCAAAACCTTGGCAGCTTGGCAGGTCGGCGGGGAGAGGAAATGGCCAACACAAATGGCAGGCCAGCACACTCCTTCTGCATAGGCCATGCTATCTAAAAATACGGTATATCTTTCAAAGGTTCTGAAACACCGGGGAACTGTCAGAGGTTTGGAAAAAAGCTGATGTAGTTCCCATCTTCAAAAAAGGGGGAAAAATAGATCCAGGAAACTACAGATCTATCTGTCTGACCTCAATACCAGGGAAGATTCTGGAAAAGATGATCATGCAACAGATCAGTGAACACGTAGAAGCAAACAAAGTAATAACCAAAGCCAACATGGGTTTGTCAAAAACATATCATGCCAGATTAATCTTGTTGCATTCTTTGACAAAGTGATAAAATTAGTGGACCAGAGGAATGCTGTCGATATAATTTACTTGGACTTCAGTAAGGCATTTGATAAAGTAGACTATAACCTACTACTTGATAAAATAGAAAATTGTGGGTTAGACAGCATCACCACCAGATGGATTCATAACTGGCTTACCCAAAGCACTCAACGTGTAGTCCTCAATAGAACTGTATCTACATGGAGAGAAGTATGCAGAAGGGTACCTAAGACTCTGTTTTAGGTCCAGTACTCTTCAACATCTTCATCAATTATTTGGATGAGGGGATAGATGGGGAATTCATCAAGCTGGCAGAAATAGCCAACACTCCACAAGGTAGGCTTAAGATACAGAAGGATCTTGACAGACTTGAACATTGGGCGCTATCTAACAAAATGAATTTCAATGGTGAAA